>JARYGA010059545.1:0-36815 GCA_030545235.1 Helianthus tuberosus | reverse complement strand
CATCCATCCAAACTTAACCTAGACACTTATTGGCTTTGGAGACCTTAATGAACTAATCCTTTACTTCATGTGCAGGGAGCTTCTGCATGCTTAGATAGTCTTTGGTATGTAGATAGTGGAGGCTCCAGGCACATGACAGGATGTAGAGCCCTTCTCAAAGATTTCAAAACTCATGGAGGGGTGATATAACCTTTGGCAATAATAGTAAAGGAAAGGTTCTGGGGTCTGGTACTGTTCAGTCTGGTAATGTTAAGTTTGAAAATGTCAATCTAATAGACAATCTAAAATTCAACCTCTTAAGTGTCTCTCAAATGAGTGATAAGGGCTTTGGCTCATTCTTTACAAAAGAGTGTTGTAGGATTGTTGGACCAGAAATGGTTAAAAAGATTGAAGAAATAATAAAAACTGGAAAAACAAAACTTGTTGCTCAAAGAAGTGGCAATGTTTATGTTGTTGATATGTCAAAAGAGAGCCCCAGAACTGATGCCTGTCTGTTCTCAGCTGCCTCTAACAAAGAGACAGAACTTTGGCACAGAAGATTGGGGCACACAAATCTCAAGACAATCACAGAAATTTCAAAAACTGGCCTTGTAAGAGGCTTGCCACAAAAATTGTTTTCATGTCCTGAGCATTGTGTTTCCTGCTTAAAAGGAAAACAACATAAAAGCTCCTTTAAGTCCATTGAAGAGTCCAAAACAACCCAGTGTTTGCAAATGCTGCACATGGATTTGTTTGGCCCAGTTCAAGTCATGAGTCTCAAGAAGAAGAGATATTGTTTCGTTATTATTGATGACTTCTCTAGGTTTACATGGGCTTTCTTTTTACACTCAAAAGATGAGACTGCAGGCATTTTGCAAGACTTTATGACACAGGTTGAAAAGCAATTTGACCTTCCAGTAAAAGTCTTCAGGAGTGACAATGGCACATAATTCAAAAATAAGGAGTTGGATGCCTTCTGTGTGAAGAAAGGGATTGTAAGGCAGTACAGCATCCCTAGAACACCAGAGCAAAATGGGGTAGTTGAAAGAAAGAACAGGACACTGATTGAAGCAGCTAGAACCATGCTTGCTGATTCAGGTTTGCCTTTGACTTTCTGGGCAGAGGCAGTAAACACTGCCTGCTATGTCCAAAACAGAGTTTTAATACACCCCAGGCACAAAAAGACTGCTTATGAAATTTTGTATAAAATCAAACCACTGATCTCATACTTTAAAGTATTTGGCTGCCCATGCTTTATTTTGAATTTAAAAGATTCCATCTCAAAATTTGCAGCCAAAGTAGACAGTGGTTATCATTTGGGATACTCAACCACTGCTAAGGCCAACAAAGTGTTTAATACACGGACCAAAACAGTGGAAGAGACTTTAAATGTGAAGTTCAATGAACTTTCATCAATGAAAATCCCTGCAAATCCTGCAGAGTTGTTTGATCTTGATAAATTTACTTTTGAAAATACTGCTGTCAAGACTAACAGTGCAGGTCCATCAGAGGATTCATCACCAGACTATGGGTATGAGATCATCATCCCTCAACAAAAGTCTGTCTCATTGGGAAAAGCAGCAGTTGTACAAAACAGCTGTCAAAGCTCAACCACTGCTACTTCAACAGTTGTTGATCAAAGTAGCCCATCAACCCCTGCTTCCACATCATCAAACACTGCTGACAAAAGTCCTCAAACAGCGGATAAAAGTCAGCATGTGTCCACACCATTACCTCCTATTCCACCCCCTTTTGAAGCCACTGCTGGATCATCAAAGTCCCCAGCAGTGGTTAGCTCAGATGATTCACATCTGCAGCCATCACCAACCAATGCCATCATTCCATACCAAGGAGATTTAATCTTCTTGAGATCTCATCCACCTGATCAAATCATTGGCAACATCAATGAAGGGGTTCTCACAAGAAGCCAAACCCAAAACATTTATCTTTTTGCTGGTTTTCTATCACTCCATCAGCCAGTCAAGTACCAAGAGGCACTGAAAGACAACAGCTGGGTAGAAGCCATGCAAGAGGAGCTCTAACAGTTTAAAAGACAACAAGTATGGGAGCTTGTACCACTGCCAAAGGATGTAAGTCCCATAGTCACAAAGTGGGTCTTCAAAAATAAAACTGATGAAAGGGGCATTGTTGTCAAGAATAAAGCCAGGCTTATGGTTCAAGGATATAGACAGGAAGAGGGGATTGATTATGATGAAACATTCACCCCTGTTGCAAGATTGGAAGCTATAAGACTGTTCCTGGCCTTTGTTGTCAACCACAACATGAAGGTGTTTCAAATGGATATCAAAAGTGCTTTCCTCTATGGTACAATTCAAGAAGAGGTGTATGTTTGTCAACCTCCAGGTTTTGAGGATCCATTTTATCCAGATCATGTCTACAGGCTAAACAAAGCCTTGTATGGCCTGAAACAAGCACCTAGAGCCTGGTATGAAACTCTTTCCACCTTTCTACTCTCAAATGGTTTCAAAAGAGGTACCATTGATAAAACACTGTTTCTAAAATGGAGAGGAAAGGATATAATGATTGTTCAAATTTATGTGGATGACATTATTTTTGGAAGCACATGTAATAAAATGTGTGAAGAGTTTAGGCAACTCATGACAGCTGAGTTTGAAATGAGTGCAATGGGTGAGCTGCAATGCTTTCTTGGTCTCCAAGTTCAGCAAATGGAAAATGGAACTTTCATTCATCAAAGCAAATATGCTAAAGAATTTTTAAACAAATTTGATATAAATGATTGTAAACCATGCAGCACACCCATTGCAATAAATAAGCTAGTCATGTCTGATAAAAAGGATGAGCTGATTGACCAAACTCTATATAGAAGCATGATTGGGTCTTTATTGTACCTAACTGCATCTAGGCCAGACATCATGTTTGTAACATGTGTCTGTGCAAGAAGTCAATCAGCTCCCAGAAAATCAAACCTCATTGCTGTAAAAAGGATCTTCAGATACATAAAAGGTGCTCCCACACTTGGTATCTAGTATCCAGCTAATGGGAATATCAAGCTTTCAGGATTCTCAGACAGTGACTTTGCTGGATGTAACACCACAAGGAAGTCCACTTCAGGAGGGTGCCAGTTTCTAGGCAACTGCTTGGTTTCATGGCAAAGCAAAAAGCAAGCAGCTGTTTCAACATCCACTGCTGAAGCTGAATACATTGCTGCTGCAAGCTGTACAGCCCAACTCCTGTGGCTTCAAAATCAGTTGCTGGATTTTGGTATCACTGCCCTAAAGACACCACTCATGTTGGATAGCCAGGCAGCAGAAAATATCATCAAAAATCCAGTTTCCCACTCAACCACAAAACACATCGACATCAGACATCACTTTGTGAGGGATTGCTATGAAAAATGTTTGATTTCTCTGCATCATGTTCCAACTAAAGACCAGCTGGCAGATGTGCTCACAAAAGCATTAGATACATCCACCTTTGAAAGCTTGGTCTTTAGGATTGGCATGCTGAACATGGAATAACAAGCAAAATCTTGTTTTTCTATGAATAAAAGCATTAAAATGTTTTCAGAAAATCAAAAATCCATCCTTAAAAATAGCTAAAAATGAAATTTTCATTAAATCCTTAAAAGTCTGCCATAACCACTGATTGTTGCAAACATCTGTTTGTTATTTGCTATCCACTGCTGAAAGTCAACCTCTGTTTCTTCACTTTTCCTTGGTAAGCACTGTTGTCAAACCTTAAGTCTTTTAAAACCACTGACACAAGCTATCCACTGATAGTTAAAGTCACCCACTGTCTTCCATTTTCCTTTGTAAACCACTGGTATTGATTCATCAGTGGTTTCCCAAACAACTGTCCTCCATTATTTCATCCTTTCATCAGGGGTTGACACGTGGTCAGTATTTATCCATCAGATCTTTGTAACCGCTGCCACATCAGCGTTTACTTTTTCATCTTATAAAACCCTGCCCTAAACCCCAAAACAGGGTTTTCACTGTCGAATCGAATTCAAAATTCTTTTCTCAAAACAGTTTTCCCAAAATTCTCCCATAACCTTCATCGTTTTCACTTCATTTCTATCATACTCTGTTTCAATCATGGTGAAAAAGGCAAGCAAATCCAAAGCAAAGGAGCCTACCGAGGTTGAAATTCCATACAAATGGTCTCACAATTACTTGGGTATTCTTGAAAAACCCAGTGACACTCAGACCTTCGATTCCATCCTTGACACATTATCATCCACAAAGTACAAAACTTTGCTCACTTACAATGCAACCGTCTACCTCGCTACTCAACGAGAATTCTGGAAAAATGCTACTCTTGAAAAGGTGGACAAAAAGGTTGCTGCCATCAATTCCACAATAGAAGGTGTAAAGATCTCTATCACACCTCAAGCCATATCTGAAGTTTTTGAGCTCAATGATCTGGAAGGTAAAGATTCTTTTTCAAAAACAGAGTACCAAAAATATTTTCTTGAAAAAGGGTATGGAGAAGAAATGAAAATAGATACTTTACAAAAGGGCAGTTTTCCATCTGCTACAAGGTTTTTATTTCATACCCTCCTTATGTGTGTTTCAAACAAAACCACTGCTTTCAATGAAATTCCGATGAAGATACAATATCTGGGTTATGCTATACTTAAAGGTGAAAATTTTAATTATTCCCAGGTAATCTTCGATAATTTGGTCAAAAATGTTGAGAAAAAGGCTTTTTTATTATTTCCAAGGTTTTTGAGTTACTATTTTAATAAAAAGTTTTCAAAAGATAATGCCCATGTACTTGTACAGGGTCCTCCTTTTAAAATAAACAGTTTAACTCCTGAAACATTCACAAGAATGTTAAAACCTACAAAAACACAAGCAGAGGTGCCTGAGCAGAATTTAGCAGCTCCCACTGCTCCTTAGGTATCTGCTGCTGAGCCCACTGCTCCAGGTGATCAAGACAGCATAACCACTGTTTTGAAACCCACACCTGCCCTTACCAAAAAGAAATCATCCAAGAAGCCCCCCAAACCCATCAAAAAGGCAACTTTGGAAGATGAGATCCCAGAGCAACTGCCAGTGACAACAAAAAAGTCACCAATAACCACTGCTGCTACTTCCTCACAGCAGTTGGATGAAAGATCTCAACTATTGCCTCAAACTCCTCCTGCATCCTCACAAAAGGATCAGGTTGTAAGCACAGGGACCCCACATTATGAAGCTCTGGGTCCACTTGGATCCATCTTCCTCAGTCCTGATCCCAAGGACATGTCTCTTTCTACACCCATGCCCTCACCCCTCACATTACCACAATCCATGCTACCTTTGTTGCATGCAGTTGATATAGCTCAGACACAAACCAGTTCCTCTCAATCACCTATCAAAGAGAGTACACTCCTACAAGTGACTGGGTCTGATGCTTATACCTCTGCTACCCCAGCAACAATTGAGGAGGTTACACTGCAGGAGTTACAAGTAACTCCTGTCAGTAGTTCAAGTGGAGCAGCAACTACTAGTGTTGGACCCACTGGTCTACATTTGGGTCAGTTGTTCTATCAATAAGACTCCCTTGAAGGCAATTTCTTCAGAGACAACTAGGGCAACCACTGGTGTGTTTTCTTTAACCACTGGTGAGCTGTTCAAGGTGTCCACAAATGAAGAAAGAAGTCCCCAGTACCAAGAATAAGGGGCATCAGTGGATGACTTTTGGAATACATTCCCTAAGTCTACCGCTGATACAACCACTGCTGGTGGGAAATCAGATGATCCCATTCATTTGGGTGATGGTTTAAAATATAAGAAATTGACGGCGAGAGTGGACAAAATTGAATCATCTGTTGCAGACATCAAAACAATGCTGCAGCAGGAGTTAAATTTACAAAAGTCTACATCCACTGCTGCACCACCTCCACAAACTGCTTCATTATCCAATGAGTTGTGGAGTTTATTTCAACCAATGCTCCATCATCAAAGAGAATTAGCTGATCAGCAACATCAGATACAAGTTCAAAAGATCAGAAATCTCATTGAAGCAAGGTTTAAAGATACTCAAGCAGATATGTAACACCCTTACCGATATTTAACTTATTTCTTATAAATTAAGAACTAAAAATGTGTATTAATGATCACACATACTAATCATAATACGGGTTTATTTAAACTTTACTTAACATTAAAACAATACAACAAAATGTGATTGAGTTCGTCGTTCAAAACGACAACGTAATAATATGCGGAAGCTTGTAGCTTGATCGTGTTCGGTTCTTCATTGAGCTTGATCGTCCCCCGGTAGTGTATATAACACCTACAATTCATAAAACATGAATTGAATTAGTCATACGTAGTTTAGAACGTGTTTAAACGAGTTCGCGAGGCAAAATAATTGAAAAAAAACAAATTTTTAAAAACTGAATCCGTCATGCCACGCGAAAGAACCCACTTGCTCCCTCGCGTGGCGCGAGGGAGACCATTTTTCAGCAGGTTCGTATCTGGGACCTGCATATTCCCAGCACGTCCAGTTTTTACGGAAACGGCCATAACTTCTTCGTTGTTGATCCGTTTTACCCGATTCTTTTTCCTACACGTCCGTAATTTAATTCTACATCTTATGGAGTTAAAATCCAACATTCCACAAAATAAATTTTGAGACTTCTAAGCCTTCAACTCATTACCTTTTTACCGAATTTTAACCCGTTTATGCATTTTATCAAATAAACATATTTGTTTGATCCTTGTTTCACATGCACCTCTTCAAATTAATGTTATCTACCATGTTAGATTCTAATAACAGGTTTCTTACACAATTTAAACCCGTTTTCGTTTGTATGCTTATTTTGACCCGTTAAGGGTATTTTAAGCACTTTAAAGCATGAAATCACTTTCATTCATTTCTAGCATCTTATTCCTACATTTCTTATCAAGTAATCTTCCACTACAACTATATGTGTGTTGGATTTAATGGGGATATCTATATGTTCCGAGTTTTACCCCTCGGATTACCATTTTACGGCAAAGACTCATATAAAGTCATTCGACCCAAGAATTTACATCTTTCACTATCTATACTTATTCTAAGCATTTATTTAATCATAAAACTCATTTCCGAACCACCTTTAAGGGTCGTTCGTCCGAATTAGCTTACAAGGGCAATTTGGTCAATTTTCATCCTTCTTTTACTACAAAGGACCTTTAAATACTTATTTGACCCAAAATCCGACCTTTTTAACTATAATCTTGTTTATAAACCCATGTGCTTCTAAAACACCATAAACATAATTCAATTTATTCGGTTTACCTAAAAGATAACCGAATATCTATATTTTAACCTTGTCTAACTCTTATAGAATTCCAAATTCTACATGATGAGTTGTGTTATTATACATACCTGGCTCGGATCAATATATTGACCCGTTTCAATACCTTGCCTTAGTGGCCGCTAAGTGATAGCGCTGTAAACATCCATGTGCTATTTATTCCCTAAAATCATACAACTCGACAACCCATTAGTCGATATTGTCAAAGGGTGATAATTTCACCTTTTGACCCGTTTGGTCTAGATGACCACTTATATTAGCGAGATGACATTTATTACCACCTCGTATATATGACTCGCTCCGATTTACACCGTGCGATCATTTTACTTATAATTCCATTTCTTAACACTTTTTGGCCTATTATGGCTTACGTCATAATTGTCTTTCAAAACTAACGGTTATGGTCAACGTGTGACCAAATTACCATTTTGCCCTTATTGGTTATTATGATTTACCTTATATGGTAACCATTAAAAGTACACGTTTCATTCGTCATAATATGATCGAATTACCGATTTAACTCATTTTTAGCCATCACTATGGTTTCTCATCATATTTGATTATCTTGTTGCGTACGACTACACGCCGGAACACCATATCTCAATTAGGTATTTGTCTTTTACATAATTAATACAACAAAAGGATATTCTAAAATATATGACTAGTGTAAGATATACTTACCTTGCATCCATGCCACGCTTTTCTTCTCGTGCTTGATTCGTTTGACCGCTTCTTTCCCAAGCCACCACCTAGCTCGTTAGGCGTCAAACTATTGTCAATCATTTACAAGGCGGTTAAATTAGTCATTTAAAATCACGACTATTCCACCTCACTTATTTTCTATGTCGAAACTACTATTCGACTTCTTCATTAGTTAACTTAGCTTATCAAAAGTTAACTACTTTTGATCATTTACACAATTAAGTCTAGATTAACTTTATGCTTTGCATCCTTATCGGTTCATACTTCGCATAATTTGTCATATTATTCAAATATGTGTTTCACCCGAAATTCCCCCATTTTAGCGTTCATTTAGGCATTTTATCAAACACCTAATGGGCATACTTTTACACATTTACAAACTAGTTCATAACTAGTTATTTTTACCAAGGTTAACATCAAAATTCAAACCTCCATGTCTAGTGTTCTTGAACTACACCTAGTACTAGTATCATAACATCCATATTCATCAATTTAACACTTTAATTCAAGTGTTCATCTTCTTGTCATAAAACCCATTTATCTAAGTGTGTTAATTCATCAAATCCTTCAATTCATAGCATGTTATGTATGATTTTCACTTAGGGTTTCGTTCCTAAGCAAGTATACATCGCTAATCTAGCCATAGCTTCTCTAATCCATGCCTAATTCGCGATTAGGATGATTATCAAATTTTTACAACTTCACGAATGTTAGAAATTCGACATACCTTACGATCCCCTTGACTTGGTGATCATGAATTTGTGTTCATGCATTGATTTGGCTCTTGATTGGGGCTTCAATTTGATCAATTTGTTGAACTATGGTTTGGAGCCCCTTGTTCTTGCTCCTGGGCGTACGCACACACACACAAAGTGTGTGTTGTGTTTTGAATTTTTTTTGTTTTTATAATTCAAGTCTCCTTTTTGGCAACTTAGGTCCCTCTAGTTTAGTTAGTCATTAAGTAGACCATAACCCACCTATTTCTAGTAATATTCCCCTTATTAACTAGGTTAAACATTCCAAGTTAACTTACTGGGTTCGGGAAGTCATGACCCGTTTTATTTTAAGTCCCGTTAACTTGGGCCTTCTATATACTTTTGTTTTCTCAAAGTATTTATCCTCTTTTAATTAACATCAAGTTTATTTATTTAAATTCTAATATTTACCATGTTAATTTTTACCACTAACGGTATTTTACCCGTTGTCACTATTAACGTGGTTTGATCACCAAACCCATTTTTGGGGTGTTACAAGTCTACCCCCTTAAAGAGGTTTCGTCCTCGAAACCTTTCTTACATAGTTCATTGAGATTTAAACTCAATGCATTTCACCTGAGTAATCTTTTAAGCATTACTCATACTTTAACCAATTGTTAGTATTGCCAGAACAATATGGTAATATCTTTTTGGTTACAAAACATCTACGTACCTCATACGACATAATGCAACTTGAAATAAAGTAATTTCGTTATTTCTACTAGTTTAGTTAACATAGCGATATCCATCGCTTTTATATATTATCGAACTCTTTATGAATCCGTTACTTTGATCCGTTTAAAGGTCTTTAGTGAAATCTTTCACTTTTAGCAACAATTTCTTTTGTTTTCAAATTCATTTATTCGGTTCAGTTATACCGAATCCACTGCTTACAAGCAACCAAATTTATTTAAATGACCTTAACCGGTCTCACTAGCTAGACTTATAAGTCCAGTTACTTTTTACCGCTCGCTTGGTTATAATGTGATTCTACTTCACATTGCATTCCTTGACCGTGATCATGTCACATCATGTTTAATTTATATCAACCTTTCATTTTCGAAAATATCACTTTTCGAATATATCGTCTTGCGCCTATCAGTGTCAAGACTTGTATCTTTCATGCTTACTATTTAAATTCCTATCAGAATTTATATTTGTAAAAACGTTATTTCTTATCAAAACTGAAGTTTTAGTTTAGCATCTTCTCTTTAGCTTTTGTCAATTATCCATACTGGGATATTGACAGTCCAAAATTTATTCTTTTGTAGTCTTTGTTTTATGCGAGGATTCTCAACTGATTTCCTCGCTTTGTCTAATTAACCCGTAGGTTTTATCACTTAGCCTTATGGGCTATTTTATTAGACTTTCACCTCTTTATGGCGAGGTCCTTATAATCTATTTCTTTCCAGTCATGACCCGTGGGTCATTTTAGTCTCGTAGACCTTTCCATTGTTTATGACCCCAAAGGTTAGGTTGTTCCCGTAGATCATTCCTTACTCATGTCATTCTTAAAATACATGTTTGGTGTCAAGGCATCCTGTTTTTGTTTAAAATCATTTAATTTTGCTTTTGAACTTTAGTTGACCTTGACCGTAGTCTAAGGTTTCATTTGTTTACCTTCAGACTATCTTTCCGACTTTACGACTTCTAACGTCATTTACACGTCGGTTTGTCCTACGCTTACCGTTACCCGGTTCATACTTATACTCCTTTACAACCCATTACCCGGGTCCTTCTATCTTATTGTTTTTAGCTTTCCGGTTTCACCGATTTGCGTTTTCCTATTATATTAAGCGTTATTCCTTAATTGACTCGTTTGACTCATTTTGGGTGAATTTTCATCACTTATGAATGTCAAACTTCATTCTTTATTTGACCCGTCCAACTTTGAAATGGTTGAACGTAATTACCAAAATTTATGTTTGCGAAAATTCTTGTCATCTTTTAGTCATGACTCATATTCCGAGTCTTTTGACTTTCTATTTCGCGTTCCCGTCTCTCGGTTTACGCATTCACCCACAATCCTACCCGTCCATCGGGTATCTTTACCGTAATCATTATCAAGTAACCATTCTTATATGGTTTTAGACGTCATTTTCATTTATTTGGTCGTCTTAGCGAAATCCATCGCTTTTATTCAATTAAGTCCTTTATTCATTATTTAATTTGTTTAACTTGTCCACGTGAATTTCATCACTTATGTCAGTCAAACCCTTATCCTTATGCCTTAGCATTCTCATTAGTTGGTTTGTATTTTCATTTACTTCGATCTTTGTCCCTTCTCTCGGGCTCGTCATTTTAACATAATACGCTTCCGTCGTCCAACTTACGTTTACGTTTACTATCAAACATCTTATTTATTTGATTCATTTGGGTACCATTTAAGTTAGTCCCATTCACCCCGCCCTTACTACATCGGACGTAAATGTGTCCGCTACAAGAAGCTCATGGTATCATATGCCACTACTTACTTGGCCAAAGTAAGCGATCAGCATATGATACACATGACCTTTTTATAGCTTTCACATCACACCCTATGTAAGTAATGCCTCTATTTATTTCATATCTCTGATTTCATTTAGTAAAACTTTATTTAATTGCAAAACAACAATCATTAGTTTTACTAGTTTTACATTTGAACATATAAAATGTTTTTCTTTTCTATCGAACTATTATATAATCACATTTGTTAATGTGATCGCTACTTTTCTCAATAGCATTTTATTGAGAATTTTCCACTTGGATAATTACCCCCCGTCCAAGTTTCCATATGAACTAATCCTATTATTTCTTTGTTATTCATCATCGTGAATAACACATATTTCTATTAAACTTCTCTTAGAAACATCATCCTGAATAGATATCCTATTCAAGTTTTATCAGATATATGCAACCGTTATCCCCTACGTGTTTGTTGCATATTACTATTTATGCGATTAAATTTAAAAGCGTGCACCTGGTAATGATTGCCCTAACGGGCTTCTCTTGCCATTAGTCTTGTTCGCGATCGCTACGCAGTTTAGGTCCTTGATGAGCATACTCTTTGGACCGTTCCTCTATCAAATCCGTGATTTGTTAAACTCTCGCTATCTTCATATGCGAGTGTCCTTCAACTAAAACATTTACAACAGTTAGTAATTTCGACATTAATAGATGCCCGTATTATAATACAAGGCTTTTCTACTATACGCATCAACACATATAATTTCGTTGACTATATCTATTCTATATCGTTTTTATTGGTGTAACGTGTATTACACGATAACCATATGTGTTGTTCTCAACACTTTAATCATACTAAACCATTGATATACATGTGCTTACCGGATTTGCGATCAAGCCTCGAACCGAACACACTTTATTCTTTAACCATGAGCTCTGATTACCAACTTGTAACACCCTTACCGATATTTAACGTATTTCTTATAAATTAAGTACCAAAAATGTGTATTAATGATCACATATACTAATCATAATATGGGTTTATTTAAACTTTACTAAACATTAAAACAATACAACAAAATGTGATTGAGTTCGTCGTTCAAAACGACAATGTAATAATATGTGGAAGCTTGTAACTTGATCGTATTCGGTTCTTCGTTGAGCTTGATCGTCCCCCGGTAGTGTATATAACACCTACAATTCATAAAACATGAATTGAATTAGTTATACGTAGTTTAGAACGTGTTTAAACGAGTTCGCGAGGAAAAATAATTGAAAAAAACAAATTTTTAAAAACTGACTCCGTCATGCCATGCGAAAGAACCCACTTGCTCCCTCGCGTGGCGCGAGGGAGACCATTTTCCAGCAGGTTCGTATCTGGGACCTGCATATTCCCAACACGTCCAGTTTTTACGGAAACGGCCATAACTTCTTCGTTGTTGATCCGTTTTACCCGATTCTTTTTCCTACATGTCCGTAATTTAATTCTCCATCTTATGGAGTTAAAATCCAACATTCCACAAAATAAATTTTGAGACTTCTAAGCCTTCGACTCATTACCTTTTTACCGAATTTTAACCCGTTTATGCATTTTATCAAACAAACATATTTGTTTGATCCTTGTTTCACATGCACCTCTTCAAATTAATGTTATCTACCATGTTAGGTTCTAATCACAGGTTTCTTACACAATTTAAACCCGTTTTCGTTCGTATGCTTATTTTGACCCGTTAAGGGTATTTTAAGCACTTTAAAGCATGAAATCGCTTTCATTCATTTCTAGCATCTTATTCCTACATTTCTTATCAAGTAATCTTCCACTACAATTATATGCGTGTTGGATTTAATGGGGATATCTATATGTTCCGAGTTTTACCCCTCGGGTTACCATTTTACGGCAAAGACTCATATAAAGTCATTCGACCCAAGAATTTACATCTTTCACTATCTATACTTATTCTAAGCATTTATTTAATCATAAAACTCATTTCCGAACCACCTTTAAGGGTCGTTCGTCCGAATTAGCTTACAAGGGCAATTTGGTCAATTTTCATCCTTCTTTTACTACAAAGGACCTTTAAATACTTATTTGACCCAAAATCCGACCCTTTTAACTATAATCTTGTTTATAAACCCATGTGCTTCTAAAACACCATAAACATAATTCAATTTATTCAGTTTACCTAAAAGATAACCGAATATCTATATTTTAACCTTGTCTAACTCTTATAGAATTCCAAATTCTACATGATGAGTTGTGTTATTATACATAACTGGCTCGGATCAATATATTGACCCGTTTCAATACCTTGCCTTAGTGGCCGCTAAGTGATAGCGCTGTAAACATCCATGTGCTATTTATTCCCTAAAATCATACAACTCGACAACCCATTAGTCGATATTGTCAATGGGTGATAATTTCACCTTTTGACCCGTTTGGTCTAAATGACCACTTATATTAGCGAGATGACATTTATTACCACCTCGTATATATGACTCGCTCCGATTTACACCGTGCGATCATTTTACTTATAATTCCATTTCTTAACACTTTTTGGCCTATTATGGCTTACGTCATAATTGTCTTTCAAAACTAACGGTTATGGTCAATGTGTAACCAAATTACCATTTTGCCCTTATTGGTTATTATGATTTACCTTATATGGTAACCATTAAAAGTACACGTTTCATTCGTCATAATATGATCGAATTACCGATTTAACTCATTTTTAGCCATCACTATGGTTTCTCATCATATTTGATTATCTTGTTCCGTACGACTACACGCCGGAACACCATATCTCAATTAGGTATTTGTCTTTTACGTAATTAATACGACAAAAGGATATTCTAAAATATATGACTAGTGTAAGATATACTTACCTTGCATCCATGCCACGCTTTTCTTCTCGTGCTTGATTCGTTTGACCGCTTCTTTCCCAAGCCAACACCTAGCTCGTTAGGCGTCAAACTGTTGTCAATCATTTACAAGGCGGTTAAATTAGTCATTTAAAATCACGACTATTCCACCTCACTTATTTTCTGTGTCGAAACTACTATTCGACTTCTTCATTAGTTAACTTAGCTTATCAAAAGTTAACTACTTTTGATCATTTACACAATTAAGTCTAGATTAACTTTATGCTTTGAATCCTTATCGGTTCATACTTCGTATAATTTGTCATATTATTCAAATATGTGTTTCACCCGAAATTCCCCCATTTTAGCGTTCATTTAGGCATTTTATCAAACACCTAATGGGCATACTTTTACACATTTACAAACTAGTTCATAACTAGTTATTTTTACCAAGGTTAACATCAAAATTCAAACCTCCATGTCTAGTGTTCATGAACTACACCTAGTACTAGTATCATAACATTCATATTCATCAATTTAACACTTTAATTCAAGTGTTCATCTTCCTGTCATAAAACCCACTTATCTAAGTGTGTTAACTCATCAAATCCTTCAATTCATAGCATGTTATGTATGATTTTCACTTAGGGTTTCGTTCCTAAGCAAGTATATATCGCTAATCTGGCCATTGCTTCTCTAATCCATGCCTAATTTGCGATTAGGATGATTATCAAATTTTTACAACTTCACGAATGTTAGAAATTCGACATACCTTACGATCCCCTTGACTTGGTGATCATGAATTTGTGTTCATGCATTGATTTGGCTCTTGATTTGGGCTTCAATTTGATCAATTTGTTGAACTAGGGTTTGGAGCCCCTTGTTCTTGCTCCTGGGCGTACGCACACACACAAAGTGTGTGTTGTGTTTTGATTTTTTTTTTTTTATAATTCAAGTCTCCTTTTTGGCAACTTAGGTCCCTCTAGTTTAGTTAGTCATTAAGTAGATCATAACCCACCTATTTCTAGTAATATTCCCCTTATTAACTAGGTTAAACATTCCAAGTTAACTTAATGGGTTCGGGAAGTCATGACCCGTTTTATTTTAAGTCCCGTTAACTCGGTCCTTCTATATACTTTTGTTTTCTCAAAGTATTTATCCTCTTTTAATTAACATCAAGTTTATTTATTTAAATTCTAATATTTACCACGTTAATTTTTACCACTAACGGTATTTTACCCGTTGTCACTATTAACGTGGTTTGATCACCAAACCCATTTTTGGGGTGTTACAAGATATCAAGGCACTAAAGGCCCATTTACTCAACACCACTGGCACTGCTCTTCCCTCAGTAATTTTTGTGGATAAACCACCACCAGATAATGCCAAAAAGGGGGAGAAAATAAAGCAGTGGAAGAAAATGGGATATGACGATGGAGTGTTTATTGATGATGAGGACACTGCAAGCATGCTCGCAAACATTCCATTGCCAGATGGTAGTAAAAAGATTGATGTTACCACAAATGCACTTGCTGAAGCAAAAGTAAGTGTAAAAAGGGGAAGAGAGGATAAGGATAAATCCAGGTGGGATAAGGAAAAGAGAGCTTTTATGGAGCTGAATGAGCAGGGTACTTTTAAGCCTAAGGGTAATGAAAATCCTAAGGATGAAAAGAAGAAGCCCACTAGACAAGTGAGGCAACCCAAATCCATACCATCCAGACCCCAAAGCATATTCCTAAACCACCTTCCAAAAGCTCCAAACATTAATCTTCCACCCAAACAGCTGTTGTAACACCTGCTGTATCAACTGTTGGTACTTCAGTGGTTTCAGCAGTTGTTAAACCAACAACTACCATCTCAACACACACCACAACCACTGTCTTACCACCACCACCAAAAATCATCTCATCACCTCCTGCTAAAAAGCAGAAGACATCAGATGTTACAACATCTGTTGTAATGGCAACAGTGGTTGAAACACCAATTGTTTCAACAACTGTTAGTCAGCCACCTTCTACCACTCAAATCACCACCACTGATCCACCCAAAACATCATCAGCCTCTCCTACAATAAAAAGGAGAAGGATTTTTATACCTGATGATGATTCTCCATCACCACCACCAACATCTTCACAATCATTATCACTTGCCATTATCCCAAACCCAATTCCTCTCTCTTCAGTTCAAGTTCAACAACCAATCAATGTTATCACTCCTGCAGGTGTCCAATTTCCTCTAGAACTTGCAGCAGTTAGAGAAGAGATCAAATCCTTCTACTATGAGGATGACCCTGCTAAAAGGAAGTTGCCATCAGTTGAAGGATATCCTAGGCCTAACAACATTGAAGAATACTTGAAAGTTAAGGCTAAACAGGCAGAGGATATCTCCAAAAGAAGTTCCCAAGGCAAAATTGACAAAGAAATTCAAAGGCATTACCAATTTCTGCTCACTCAAGTCAGATCTTTGGAACAGTTTGCAAAGAATGTGTGTCAGTAAATATCAGAAAGAGCAGTTGAAACCCTGAGAAATGACTACATTGAAAACATCATGACTTATAAGAAGTATAAGGGTGAAAAACATATGTACAAAGAGTGGACCATTCCTGAGCTTGAAAATGAAGCAGCCAGGATTCAAGAAATGATTAAGAATTAGGTCAAACACACTCCTCCAGATTGGTCAAAGTACAAAAAGAATGTGCCTGAAAAGACACTAGAGCTGAAGAGAATGAAAGAGGAATTAGTGGCTGCTGATTATGGTTCTAAAAATCAAGTGATGAGATGGAAAGAAGACAAAGTCCGGGCCACTTACAAAAAGTTGGAGGAACTTAGAAAGAAGGATCCAAGGGTTCCACAAAACCTGTCTACCCTGAAGCAGAGGTTTCAAAATGACCACCAAAGCTGCAAATCAGGAGATCCACTGCTCCAGCTGGTGCTGCCATCTACAAAAGAAGACAACAAAAACAGTTGGATACTGAAAAAGTGGATGAATTACTAGCAGGTGATGACCTTGTAAAAGAGGGTATTAAAAGAATGATAGAAGAAACTCTTGGATCAGATCAACCTGCAAGCTCTGCTCAGACAGTCATCAATAGGCCAGCATCACCAAACTCCTCATCCAATAAAAATCTCCCAAGAAACCCACCAGGCTCAAAAGTACTAAAGTGGAAAACTGACAAACAGACCCACGTACTGACAGTGTTCATGTCTAGTGGAGAAGTGAAGAAAATAACAAGGGAACAAGCACTTGGCCTAAGTCTTGAAGATATACAGGATCTCCTTGATCTTCCACTTTGTAGGGATGAAGATGACACAAATGCCTTAGACTTTGAGTTGCAACTTAAAGGTCAGATAAGGGAACTGATGATGAGGCAATAAAGATCTACAAATAATGAAGGGTTTTGGCATTATCTGTTCCAGGGGGAGATTATTGGGATTGAACCCTATCAGAGGAACAGATAATAAAAGCCAAAACCGGATCAGAGCAGTGGATCCAGAATAAGCAGATGTTATGTCACAAGTCTCTCCCCTTGAAAGTATTTTCAACATCTGCTGACCTCCAATCTACTGATCGGTACAACTGCTGACTTGCAACTGCTGATCAAGTCAAAGACTAAAGCCCTGCTGTTCAATCTACTGCTATGGGTCAAGCACTGCTGGTAGTTATCAAGTACTGCTAGAGTCACATCAGTGGAAGGTCTCAGCAGTAGTTTAGTTTCTTTATGTAATGTATTGTATAGCAGTTGTTAGCATAGCAGTGTTTGTATTAGATCAGTTGTTAGAAGTTGTTAGGAGGTTAGATGTCACTTTCATGGTGACGTCAGCATTGATGCCACAGTGGTTTGTCCGTGCCTATAAATAGAATAGTAACATGCACTATTCTATCAGCTCCTCACCAATCTTCTTCCTGTACGAACAAACACTGTGAGCTCAGGCTGAGGGGGAGTTTGTATTCATGCATGCATTGTAATTGTTATTGAAATAAATTCAATCTTTCGGTTCTATGTGAAAATGTTTGATCAAAGCAATTCTCCTGTTTGATTGTGTGCAAAGTTTGTTTCCATTATTAATTCCGCTGCACTACTCATTCATCTTCATCTTATTTCAAACGTAAAACACAATCAATCCAAACTCAGATCCTATTAGCAAAAATGCTTAGAGGCATGGAGAAACATTTAGAGTCGATGGAGAACGGAGCCTTGTATTTCATAAGTAGAATTTGGGTTCCTGATTTTGGCAATTTACGAAACCTAATCCTAGATGAAGCACATAAGTTCAAAATACTCGATACATCCTGGAGCGGGTAAAATGTATCGAGATCTCAAAGAATTCTATGGGTGGCCTAATATCAAAGGAGAGATTGCAACTTATAGTGTCTAACATGTGCAAAAATTAAGGCCGAATACAGAAACCTCAGGATTGTTACAACAGGACTTCTCGCGGTCATGACATGATTTGGGTAATCGTCGACCGATAACCAAGTCAGCCCACTTCTTATCAATATGCGAGAAAGACAAGATTGTGAAGATAGCTGAAACTTATCTAAAGGAAATCGTGGGGCAAGGCACGAAGTGCCTATTTCATTAATCTCCGACCGAGATGGTCAATTCGTATCAAGAATTTGGCAACCATTCCAAAAGGCTTTTGGATCTCGTTTAGATCTAAATACGACCTTTCATCCTCAGACCGATGGCCAAAGTGAAAACACGATTCAAACCTTAGAGAACATGCTTCGTGCTTGTGTGATGGATTTTGGCGGAAATTGGGACACTTACTTGCCTTTAGTGGAGTTCTCATACAACAACAATTATCACACGAGTATTAAAGCTGCTCCATTTGAAGAGTTATACGGGCGTAAATGTCGATCTCCACTTTGTTGGGCGGAAATGGGCGTCAAACAAATGATAGGTCCAGAGTTAGTACAAGAGACTACGGACAAAATATTTAAAATCTGAGACCGTATTAGGGCTGCTCGAGACAGACGGAAAAGCTACGCGGATAAACTCCGCAAACCATTATCCTTCAAGGTTGGAGACAGAGTATTGTTAAAGGTCTCGCCTTGGAAAGGCGTAACTAGATTTGGGAAACAAGGAAAGCTTAGCCCGAGATATACAGGACCATATGAAATTTTGGAGAAGATTGGAACTGTTGCATATAAGTTGAAATTGCTAGAAACACTTAGTAGTGTCCACGACACTTTCCATGTGTCAAATCTTAAAAAGTGTCTTTCAGACGAACCACTTATTATTTCCCCGGACGAAATCCATATAGACGAAAAACTCCATTTCATCAAAGAACCTGTTGAGGTTTTGGATTAAAAGATTCAGAAAACGAGGAGTCGTATCAAATTAATAAAGGTCCGATGGAACTCGAAGCGCGGACCCGAGTTCACATGGGAACGAGAAGACAAGATCAAAAGAAAGTACCCTCACCTGTTTAGGAAAGTCCCAGCAAAGAGTAACGCAACTTAAATTTCGGAACGAAATTTTCTTTAACAGGGGGAGAATGTGACATTCGGCAAAATTCTGGAAATTTCGTACAACCCGAACAACTATTACATTATTTATTTTCGCATGTTTGACTTGATTTTATTTGATTAAGTCTTAAAATTCTAGGAATTATAAAAATCATAGCTTATTATGATAACAAATCCGTTACGATTAGAAACAATATCCTAGACTGACGGTAGAAACGTGAACAGACAATACTTGTCAGAACTAGTCGCGGTACAGTCTGACATAATAAAAACGAGACATAAAGATATGTCTGCACAAATATTCTATAAAAACTTTGTCTAAAATAACATGTGCCTTATATTATTTAGAAAATTCCAATTAAAAACCAAATTGTCCAAGTCCGCAGAAAAGTACAGTAATCCTGCGGAAGTGTACAGCATTCCACAGAACGAAACAGTAACTGTCCGAAAACCAAAAAATAAATATTATTTATCATAAATAATATAACGAGTATTAAAAATGACACAAAATCCGTAATTAAATCTTATTGTGTTAAGCTGCACGGTTAGTTCAGTAAACTGCCTGACAACAAAGCCGGTACCGAAACTGTGTCAGAAATAATAAATTTTTTAGTCCGAAGAGTTGGATTAATAATTTTGATGATAAAACATGTGCAAAAACAATTTTTGTCATGGAGTTATATAAATAAAATGCAGTGTCAGTATTTAACCCGGTACAAGATTTGAACCAAATTTTTCACCCGATCAACGAACTAATAATTTTGGTAGGTTAGTTTTATCTAGTGTCACATTACTTTAAAGTATGAAAGCTTGAAATGTTATAGAAATTTTTATATAAATTATCAAAGTTTATGAAGGTTTGTATAATAATCAAGTTTTATAAAAAAAAATACAAAACTCCTTTCCCTTCTTGATGGTTCACGGCCATAGTGGGTCCCCACATGCCCACTCATCTCAAGTATTTTGTGTTGGAAGCTTGAGATTATGATTAGACCATGGGGTATGGTGGGACGTGGGTTGGGGGCATGGTGCGACACGTGGACTATGGGACACCCAAGACAAAAAGCCAATTTCAAAGGGGTATGGTGGGGCGTGGGTTGGGTGGCGTGGAAAAAAACCAATTTCAAATGGCTAGTGCTATTGGCCAATGACGTTCCGCCATGTCATGTGGTAGCCCAAGGGGCCACGCCCAAACCCAAGCCCACCCGGGGTGGTGACTTGGGCGTTTCTCTCCAACCCACACCCCAACCCCCGCCCCATACCCCATAGTCTTAGTGTAAGACTCAAATCTAAGGAAATCCCTAAAACACTCCATCTTCTCACACATTTCCAACAAAACCATCAACTCTTCATCTCCTTCTTTCTTTCTCTAAATTTTCGGCTAGAACATCACACCACCATCTTCAACATTCAAAAATTCAAACTCAAGAAATCATACTAACATGGAGATGCATGGTTGATTCAAAGCAATTTCAAGACTTGAAAATACACTAGAAGTACTTTGGTAGCACTAGGAGTTCTTGGATCATCATATTTTTATCATCACCTTCATCTTGTTTATACTAGCAGTCTTGTAAGATTCTTCACTAGTTTCTACATTTGTATTATTTTTTTATTTTTTTATGAATACAAGTTCATCTTGAATGAAAACATAACAAAACCCACTTGAAAAACAATAAGAAAAACTAAAACTATAATTTTAATCTTATAATTTCTTGATGATTTTGGATGAACTTGAAGAAGGCTATGTAAGAAATTATAAATCTTGTTATTCTTGAACAAAAGTATGATCTAAACACATGCATGTTAGATCTAACAAGATTCATCAACAAAAGTTATGAACATGAGTTTTTATGATTGAAATAGTTACATGCATGCTAGAAAAACATGAGTGATTATTTAAATCCAAGAAACTAAATTTTTGTTAAAATATATAAATAAAGTTTCCATTTTGGAAAAAATCAAGAACACGAAATGTGTTAGTAAAAAGAGTTTTGAATACATGTTTATACTCTAAATGACTACATAAACCATCTAAAACATAAATTTTTAAATAAAATTATCTTCTACAAATTTTGGCAAAAATCAGGAATAAAGTTTCCTTTTTGGGAAAGATGGAAACTACAATATGTTGATAACATTTTGTTGACAAAATAGGATGATTGTTGATACTTGATGATATTTTGAGTTGGAATGATTTGAACACAAGTTTTGTTTAAACTTGGGAAAAGTCCATAGTTTAAAGGAAACTATGGCAAAATTTTTATAAATTTTGTTATGATCAAAAGTTGTTAAATAAAGGAATTGGTGACTAGAAAACAACTTGAAATCTTTAAACTTGATTAAACGAATTTTTGGACAAGAAGTTATAAGTTCATGTTTTATAAAGATTTCTAAACTAAAAATGACAAAGTATATATATTTTAGATAAAATATATACTTTAAAAGATTCATCAAGTATCATAATTATATATTTTTGTGTGTATATTATGTATTTAGTTCATGTAGGAATAAATACAAAATTATACACTTCCACAAAAATTACAAAAATATATATATTAACACTTGGAAAACGAAAACTATAAAAATGGAATGTCCATCCTTGGACATAAACAAACAATCGGACAATTCGGACACTTTGGACAATATGGACACTTTTGACAAATTCGGACAAAATAAAATATATGGCACGGACGAAACAAACGACATAAATGAGACGGACGACACGAACGGGACAAACGACACGAATAAACCAAATCGACACGAAGGAAATAGTCATAACAAAAATACGAGCCGTCACGCACACTTTAAAAGTCTTTTGCACTAGAAAGATTAAATATTGACATAAGTAACAATTTTTATAAAAACTAGATTTTTATAAAAATACAAGTATTATTATTTATGATCAAGTCCATATAATTTAGACTAAAAAGAGTCCATAAATTAAATTTGGACTAAGTCCACTTTTCTCAAATAAAATTTGGGCTAGGCCCACTTTTACAAGATATTTGGACTAGAACCTACTTTTTAGTTAAATTGGGCTAAAGCCCACTTTTACAAGAATACTTGGGCAAAACCCCACTTTTTATAAACTAACATGGACTAGATCCACTTTTTAGAAATTAGTTTGGGCTAGGCCCATTCTTACATAACCTATTTGGACTAGGCCCACTTTTATAAAACTATTTTGGGCTAGGCCCACTCTTGCACATCAATTTGGGCTTGACCCACTTTAAACAAAATCATTTGGGCTAGCTTTACTTAACTAAAATAATTGGATTAGACCCACTTATACAAAGACATATGGGATCGGCCCATATACACTAAACATGCAAATTGGACTTAAAAACTAACACATGGATTAGGCCCATTCAAACATAAACTAAATAGAATATATATATGGAAGATATATATATATGTAAACATAAACAAAGAAAGCAAACGAATACAAGAACCAAAAACGAAATTCAAGATGAGATACTTATACAAAAAACAAACATAAACCTAAGCGTCTAATGAGATTAGAACACTTGTAGGTCAAGAAACAAAAGAAGAACCAGGAATCGAATAGAGATTTGCACAGAACGCAAATCTGTGAGTTCATGTTTTCCCTTTTTATTTTAAATGTTTATAGTTTTAAACTTTCGGGATGAATACATGTTACAATTGGTATGACGATAAAAAAATGAAATTATTTAGATCACATGCGGATAGGTATTTTAAATGAAGGGGCCATTAATGAATAAACAAGTAGCGAGGAACAAACGGATAGATCTATTGGGTTTTAGCGAGCCCCACTCTTAACGGCAACGATAGCAGCGATCGTTAAGAGTGCCTTTGTGTCTAAAACTAGTGTCATTGACACGCACGAAATAAGTCGTCGAGGTTTGGTTGCCTCCTATTCTGGCATACAGATTAGTGTCCTTGCAAAAACACTAATGATCGCGCAAGTTTCATTATACTATACAAAACGAATTTACTATTTCAAATGTTTTAAAGATTCATTTGATACAAATTATACTATACAAAACGAGTTTACTATTTCAAATGTTTTAAAGATTCATTTGATACGAATTATACTAAACAAAATGAATTTACTATTTCAAATGTTTTAAAGATTCATTTGATACGAATTATACTATACAAAACGAATTTACTATTTCAAATGTTTTAAAGATTCATTTGATACGAATTATACTAAACAAAACGAATTTACTATTTCAAATGTTTTAAAGATTTATTTGATACGAAAACTAATAACATGAACTTACCAACTTTTGTTGATGTTTTCAAAACTAACATGTATTACAGGAAATTAGTGGATGGCCTCGGGAAAGTGTGTCCGTGGGAATGTCAAGTCAAGCTGTGGAATGTTACCTTGTGTTCAGTCTTAATGTTTGAAACAATGTATTTGGAAACTTGGGTTTTGATACAATGATGTCAAGTATGGTACTTTTTCGAACAAACAAATGGTTGTAAATTTGCTTTAAACATATGTATGGATGAACAACTTGTTATGTTTTACATGTATTGTTTACTTGGTTGAATGTTATGGTTATCGCTTTGGCCACACCTCGCGACGCTTCCGCTAAACCGAAAATCGGGTGTGATACTCTTGCTGCCATTCATCATTGGCCGTTCCACCAGCTTGATGTCAAGAACGCCTTTCTCAATGGTGTTCTTGAGGAGGAGGTTTATATGGAGCAGCCACCCGGTTCATTATTGAAGAGGAGGCCTCAAAAGTATGAAGACTACGCCGCTCCCTATATGGTCTTAAACAGTCTCCAATGGCATGGTTTGGTCGTTTTTCTAGTGTTATGGGAGAGTTTGGAATGGTTCGTAGTGGATATGATCACTCCGTATTCTTCAGACATCACTAGGGGCGGAGAATCATTCTAGTTGTTTATGTGGTGATATCATAGTTACAGGAGATGATGAGGACGTGATTACCAAACTTAAACAGTTCCTTCAGTCTCAGTTTCAGATTAGCGACTTAGGTCGACTTCGGTACTTCCTTGGCATAGAAGTATCTTGTTCCCTATAAGGTATACTCCTTTCTCAGCAGAAATATGTCCTTGATATGTTAACTGAGTGTGGCTTGCTGGGTTGCAAGCCGGTTGACACTCCTATGCTTCCTACGAGGAAGCTCCTTCCAGAGGATGGAAGCCCATTAAAGGATCCCGAGCGATACAGACAATTGGTTGGAAAGTTTAATTATTTGACAGTTACACAATCAGATATTTCCTTTGTCGTCAGTGTCTTAAGTCAGTTCAC
Source organism: Helianthus tuberosus (assembly GCA_030545235.1). Taxonomy (NCBI): domain Eukaryota; kingdom Viridiplantae; phylum Streptophyta; class Magnoliopsida; order Asterales; family Asteraceae; genus Helianthus; species Helianthus tuberosus. The sequence goes on along the minus strand of JARYGA010059545.1, from coordinate 12,053 downwards.
GGCCACTCCATACACTGGACACTGGGATGCTGCTATTCATGTCTTACGATATCTCAAGACCACACCAGGTCTAGGGATCTTATATTCTAATCAGGGTCATTGCCGTGTGGGTGCTTTTATAGAAGATGGAGATAGACGTATATCTGGTTTCTCAGATGCAGACTAGGCAGGCTGTCCTATTTCACGACGGTCCACTACCGGATATTGTGTTTTTGTTGGAGGAAATCTTGTGTCCTGGAAGAGTAAGAAACAACATATTGTATCCGGATTGAGTGTTGAATCAGAGTACAGAGCTATGGTAGATGTTACATCAGAGATGATATGAGTTCGTCGTCTTCACAGAGAACTCGGGGTTACCTCTGATGACTTGATGTGATTATACTGTGATAATCAATCAGCTATACGTATAGCTAAAAATCAAGCATTTCATGAGAGAACTAAACACATTGAGGTTGATTGTCATCTAATCAGAGATCGGATAGTAGGCACTCAAAAGGATCCTCCATCTATTCAGCCAATTCATGTTAAAACAGAATTCCAACTAGCGAATATCTTCACGAAACCACTCCGGAAGGTTCAAATAGATTTCATATGTAGCAAGTTGGGCATGATTAACATCTATGCTCCAACTTGCGGAGGAGTGTTAGTTGGTAGTTGTATTAATTAGTATAGGCCCTAGTAAGTTATTTTTTATTTATTTGTTAGTCCCTCTCTCCTCCTATATATAGAGAGGCTCATTGCTTGTACATACACACATTCAATCAATACAACCAGATTTCCTTTTCCATTTCATACGAGTCTCATTTACAATATTGACTAGTGATTATTCTGCCAAAATCCTCCATGATGGGCATTAATATTAAGAATCTGAATGGCTTTCTTGCATATACTATCTATACCTTTGAAAGCATCAAGAGGATATAAATTGTATGTGACAACAGTTACAAGTACAACCATAGGTAGATAATCTTATTGAAGTGATTCTTGATTTGAACATAATCGCTCATACTATCTTTTGCATAGCACTTTATTGAAATAATAGTGTTACAGTCCGTCATATTTGAACATAATCACTCATACTATCTTTTGCACTTTATTGAAATAATAGTGTTACAGTTCAGTCATACAAAGATACCCACGAGGAAATGAAGCATACACATATTATGAAGATAGATTCAAACTACAATAGGATAAAAAGATTAAAGGACGTTTCTTTTTATTTATAGGCAAAATTGCACTTTTCGTCCTTTATGTTTCAGGGTTTCTACAGGCGATGTCCTTTAAGTTTAAAAATTACACTCTATGTCCTTTATGTTTGCAACCTATAACAGGCGGTGTCCTTTCTTGTCAACCCAGTTAACTTTTTATGTTAAAACCCCTCTTTGTAAAACTCATTAAAAACAGGGACCATATGTGTAATTTTTACTTATAACAAAAGAGGTGATTCGGTTTATTATTATAGCTTAATACGACGAACAATAACCAGACTTAGTCAATTCTGAAACCCTAAATTCACTTCAAATTCTCACACAAACAACTCCATATCTGCAATCACACATTCCAATTCATCATGTAACAACGAATCATCCACCTAATTGAATCTGTTTCACACACTTTCATCGATCAAGCTACCAGTTGAAGTAACATTTGTAAGTTTTGTTCGAATCTGAGGGCGGCAGGGGACGGCGGAGATGGAGTTCAGCTCAGGCGGCGGTGGCAGAAGCGGCGGTAATGACGTGGAGCTGTTGTCGAAGACATTACAGGTGGAGCATAAGCTGTTTTACTTTGATCTGAAGGAGAATCCACGTGGACGTTACTTGAAGATATCGGAGAAGATGTCGGCCACAAGGTCAACGATTATTGTGCCGTTTAATGGAATCGCCTAGTTCTTTGATATTTTTAATTATTATGTTACTTCTGATGATCAACGGAGGGATGATTTTGATGATTTGTTAGGGAATTTAGGTCGAACGGAGACAGTTGACGTGGTGAAGGAGAAGGATAGTAGGAGTTCAAGAGGTTTGGATGATTTGAATGATTTTGATGAATTTTTTGGTGGGTTTTGATGATTTGAAACAGGGGTGGAAGGTCTTGAAAGCAGCATCGAAGTAGTTTAAGAAGACGATGAATTCGGCGGGAAAACGGAGACGTCAGAGAGTAATCAGTGACCATTTGCCTTTGAAGGATTGAGTTTTCTGGTGACGGTTTCATGATCGCCGGTGACGGTTGCAGTTTCCGGCAGCTTCATTGCAGAGAGGAAGGGTGGTCATGTGTAACTTTAAAAATTACACATATGGTCCCTGTTGTTAAGGAGTTTTACAAAGAGGGGTTTTAACATAAAAAGTTAACTGGGTTGACAAGAAAGGACACCGCCTGTTATAGGTTGCAAACATAAAGGACATAGAGTTTAATTTTTAAACTTAAAGGACAGTGTCTGTAGAAACCCTGAAACATAAAGGACGAAAAGTGCAATTTTGCCTTATTTATATCCAACAAATAGCTCTATTTGTCTCTAAAAAGCATAATGGCAGAAGTAAAGAGTGATTATAATGCAAAATCCAACTAAGCATTTCTATTTAAAAATGACAATGAGGTAACAATTTTCTCATTGGTTCGGTTATTAATCAGCAGGTGGCCAGAGCTCATGATCATAGCCTGGAAAAACGGGCATCTTGGTTCCTTCAGCCTGACATGCAGCCGGATGTGGTGTCTTAAATCCAGGCATCATGGATTTGACCTGCGGCTCCATTTTTGCTTTTTCCGCCTTCAAAACAAGTTTTTTCTCCACGAAGCTCGTTCTTCTCTGCCTGTCAGTTTTGGCAAGTCATAAGAGAAGCATTTGTAAGGATTTCTCTATAAGTTATATTAAAAAAAGAAAGAAAATCATTAAGCAAGTTCATTTAGTATCAATTATGCGTATACGTATACTTACCTTCAATCTCATTAATTTCTTTGAAATCCTGTGATTCAGATTTGAGCTGATTCAGAACTCGGATAACATCTCCGGTCACTCCACAAGAATGTAGTATAAAATCATCCCCACACATCTCCATCACGATAGCAGTTCTATTACTGAAATGGAGACAAAACAAACGGGTCAGTGAACTGTACATCTGATATAGTTAGCAGCCATCGATTTAGATCACGGTTGACCTGCGTTATGTATCCAGCCAACCAGACCTAAGAAGCGGTACCAACAAATAATCTTACCAAAAAATAAAATAAAAAAAATAGTTACTATATAGAAGCACATTTGCTTGACAGCATTACTTTGCTTTGGAAATCTAGATGAATAAAAGGCTCACAAGTGATGGGATTGTGAAATTAGGCAGGCCTATTCTAACACATGGCTTCAATTATCTCAAAGTAAGTTGATTTAAGAGGCTAGGAACTACAATATAACAGTATCACTACTAGAAAAGTGTCATTTAGTGAAGCGAAGTACTGTCAGTTTTGTTGATTAGTCATAGGCCTCTAAAGCTCATAAACATATCATGATATTGCTCCATATTCATCTTTGATTTGAGTGAATCTTTGTAACAATGACAGACACGAAAAATATTGCTGTTAATATTTGAATATATCAAACCGCTGACCATGATTATTTAATAAATTTCAGGTCAATTTGACCAAAGCACCAGAGTTACCAAATGAAGATCAAGTACAAGACAACTGAATTCTGTTGACATCAATTCAATACAAACATTGTCAGTTTTCACTGTAAATATAAAAAGACAAAATAAATTTTCTTTTCACAACAATTTAATTTTGCAAATATATAAAGAGCCACCAGTTTAATGAAAACCCCGTCCAGTTGACCCATTTGCCTTTAAACAGGTTGTGATGGGTTTAACTTGATATTCAAACACATACTATTTTATTGAAGTAATAATTCACTTTTATTGAAATATTACTTACAGTTTTTCGGGACCTCTACAAAAAGCAAGTTTTCTGGGTTTATTCTGATGCAGGGGATATGAGAGATGCGGGACCAATAGGAGCCGCCTCTTCTACTGCACCTTCCTTCTAGATTTCTGGTAGATGCTTCATCTTTGGGCAGCCCCCTAAAAAGAGATGTTGGAGGGAGGTGAGGTGTTGGAGTCCCACTGAAACTGATTTCAGTTTTTTAAAGGTATGTATCCCAAGAGAAGTAAGAGATGAAGGAAGAAGATGAGACAACTGACTACACCTACTAACATCATTATCTGACGGACCACCAAATAACGTTAGGTTGACAAGTGAGGTTGGGAAATTCTGTGGTCCCCACTCTAAGATGGGCTTCTTCAACCTCCCTATCTGAAGGGTTTGCAGTTTGGGAGGCCAAAACCCACGAGGAAAGGAAGCATCTGTACTTGGGCAATCAATTATATACAGAGATGTTAAGGAGGTGAGATTAGGCAACTCATGATCTGGAAATGACTCCATATTTGAACAACCAGCTATTAGCAGGAAGGTGAGGTGAATAAAGTGACTCAATTCAATGATTGTTGTCAGATTTGGCAAGGCCATTAACACTACATGTTGAAGCTTTTGGATGCTTGTGTTGTTGATAACAACCCTAGTGTTATCTCCTCCAAACTCCTTTTCTAATGGTTTGTCACAAGAATCAATTTCAAGTGATTTGAACTTCTGCTCTCCTGTTGTCGGGAATGAAGCAGATGTAATGGAAGTACAAGTACCGATGATCAAAATCTCAGTGTTATTTGGCCACCTACAATGCTCCATACTCTGACATTCTATTATCAATACCGTCCTAAGAGTTGTTATGAGGTTGCGCCCACAATCATCCTCCTCTTTCTCACCCAGTCTCACCATATTTTGACATTTAAAAATACCCAACTTCCTTAACTTTGTAAGAACCTTACTCGCCTTTGCTTCTGATTCCCACAAGTATCTTATTTCGTTACATTTGCTTATTGCTAGATCTTCAACTGCTCCAAGATACTCTATAACATCTCTCCACACCACATCACTAAGCCCTAGAATAGATTCTATTTCAAACTCCTTGACTGATGAAGCAACTTGAACCAGCTTTCTCAATATACCACTCTTACATTCAGATACTTCTAGAATATTCAATAAGGGCAGTGCTCCAGGTGACACTTGAACCAAATTAGGACAACCTCTAATAACAAGCTTTTTAAGGCATGGAAACGACACGACCTCAATACGAGTTGACCATACTTCCAACCTTTTCATATTCCGTAATTCAAGAACTTCAAGTGATGTGAATGCACGACTGGTCCCAATTAACTCTGAACCCATAGCTTTCACCTCATCCATGTCTTCAATATACAACTCCCTAAGTGAGGGCAGCTGCCCAAGTGGTGGTAAAGATGTACAATGTTTACAGCCACATAAAGACACACTAATCAGATTAAGATACGATGTATCCCCAACCCAATTAGGAAACTCTATACCCCCATATGACACTATTCCAAGCTTTATCAAACTCTCACTATGAGGCTTCAACGCATCGAGGACCTCCTTTTCTAGCGTTTTCTTTCTAGAATCATTAAACACGTCACTCCATTCTAGTTCTAAACCGCTTAGCCTTTTTTGCGATAAGTTTGCCTCAGATGCATGCGACGCTATTTCCACTTTTTCCAGCCCCTTGATGTGAGTCTTCCCATGAAGATTTATAAGGTCTTTAAGCTCGGTTATTGCAAGGCCATTATCACCTCCAATAATGATCTTGGAGAGAGTTTGTAAGCTTTTCAGCTCGCCAATTCCAAAGGGTATCTTACTCAAAAGCGGAGTATCCCTAATATCCAGATGCCGCAAGTTTTTAAGCTTTGAGAAGTTTATGGGCAACATACTTAGACTGTTACATCTATAAAGGATTAATGATTGTATATTGTAGAGATTGCCAACATTTTCTGGTAGACATGTGATTAAGGTACGAGATAAATTAAGGTACCGCAAGTGCTTCAAACTGCCAATGGTCTCTGGTACCTCGCTAATGAAATAACCACTCAAACACAGAACCCTTAAAAGTGGTAACTTTGGAACTAAATCAACCAGAATCTTACTAGATAAGTAGAATTCTCCCCATCTATCTTCCGGTTCAACAGACACTGCTAAGAATGTTCTCAAACTTGTTGCGCTTTTGATGGGCTTGAACTTCGAGTAAGCTTCATATTCCTTACGAACAAATGACATATGGCGATACTTTTCGAAATCTTTCTTCCTGGTATCCTTCATAATCTCATCGTCTAACCTTAAAAAGAATTCTCCAGCGACAGATATGGCCAGCTCATTAAGCAAGTCATGCATCACGAACAACGATGAGTCATTGGGTGCATACTGAAAAAATGACCTTGACAACAACTCTTCAAAATATTCATGACCTAAGCTTTCCATTGACTTGTTTGAAGATGACTGGTTCAAAAAGCCTTCCGCCATCCAAAGTATAATCAAATCGTCTTTGTCAAACACATAGTCATTGGGGAACAATGAGCAGTATGCAAACAATTGTTTCAAACATGCGGAAAGATCATGGTAGCTTAATCTGAGGGCTGGGATAATCTCACCCCCCCCCCCCTTTCCTAATTCCCATATGTCACTATTCAACAGCTGCTTCCACTCGTCTTCTTCTTTGGTCTTTGGTCTCAATAACCTCCCAAGTACTCTTAAGGCCAAAGGCAAGTTATCACATTTTTTGACAATGCCTTCACCATATGGCCTGAGGATTGGATGCGAATCAAAGTTATTTACACCCAACGCATGTTGAGCAAACAAAGACATAGCATCGTCATCTGACAAAGTTTGCAGATAGATTAGATCATCGCAACCTAGCTTTTTGAGCAGTTGCATCTTCCGTGTTGTCATTATAATTTTACTTTTGGGAGCACACTCATGAAATGGGCTCACTGGGGTCTCCCACTCCTCATAGCTTTCACTCCAAACATCATCTAATACTATCAAAAATCGTTTCTCCTTAAGTTGATTTCTAAGAGCTACTTGAAGCAGATTTAAATCTGCAAATTCCTTGTTTTCTCCATTCACAGATTGTAAGATCACTTTGCTTATATTAAAGATATCAAATTGATCAGAGACACAAACCCAAGCCATTGGTTCAAAGTGCTTCTTAACTTTCTCATCGTCATACAAAAGTTTAGCTAGAGTGGTTTTCCCTAACCCACCCATACCAACAATAGGCACGATGCTAAAGTTCTTATCACATGGCTCGTCCCCTAAAAGCTTCACGAGCAATTCCTTCTTTTCCTTTTCCCGTCCAACAATACTAGATGTATCTACCAAAGAGGTCTGATAAATTCTTTTAGACCTTTCATCTTTTACAATTAAACCAAGACTAACCTTCTCCTTTTCTAGATCTTGTAATTTGGTGGTAATATCATCTAACTTGTGATGCATCCTCTGACTTAGTGATAAATTGATGCAACAAGTTGGGACTAGCTTTTTTACCTTGCTGGTGATGGCTCCAGATTGCTGGGTGAGCTCACGATGCATAGCTTGTGTTGCCAGATCATCAAGTACGTCATCAATGTCGTAAGCCAGATGTTGGAGACCATTGAGCCAGTTTTGAACAGCTTCATCAGTTATTTCCTTCTGAGAAGCATCGTTAAGGAGAGACTGGATCTGGGTCAGGGTCCTCTCTAGTTTCTTCAGTTCTGACTGGATTCCTTGGGACCGTCCGATTTTCTTCAAGGCTTCAGAAGACAGCTTCTCAAAAACAGCTTTCAGGAGTTCAGAGGCAATGATTTCAGCCATTGTTAATTAGTTTATGGTAGGTGATGATGGAAATTCTGTATAACAAGGATATATGTGAATGTAATTGTAAGGGTGTGGAAATAAAGAAAACTAATTTCTGCTGTGTTGTTATATAGTTCCTTCGGCCATTGTTTGGGGTACCATCCATGCAATTGTCCTGTTGTAATTAAGTAATATTTTAATTTAATATTTATATTTTGTAACTAATTATTCATATAAATAAACGTTTTGTATATATAATGTAAATAAATTTAATAAATTATATTCAAGTATTACATATCTTTAAATTAAAATATGATATAAATATTATCAAGTTTTGTGCATTACATAATTTAAAGTTTAAATAGTTTGATAATTAAATGTCATATAGCCCAATATGTATTACAAAATACTCTAAATGAGTATTAGGTTTAAGAATTCCAAACATATACAAACTCATAAATACTTATTTATTAACAGTAATAAATTAATTTGTTACGTGAAGAATAATAGTTTAGGGGTATTTTACTAATTATTAGTAGTTTAGGGAGTCTAATGTAATTGTTTGGGTTATTTACTTATTTATGTACGTAATATGAAGGAAGGAAATCAGATTTGAAGTTTGAAATTCTCCCATCTTCTCCAAATATTCTCCTAGTTCTTCTCTTTTAGGGTTTAACCCTATCAAGGGTATCAGAGCCGTTCCGATCTCCGGTCGGAATTACTTTCGATTACCATGACTAACACTCGCAATCAAGAAATTGACAGCACTCTCAAGGAACATGGCAAGGCAATCTCAAATCTCCAAGAAACCCTAGCCGCCATGTTGAAACAACAAGAACAGTCGATGAAACAACAAGAAGAGATCTTACGAGCACTCAAGGAGCATTCAAGCGGTGGCACTTTTAGCGGCGGCGGAGGCGGCTTCAGCGGCGGCGGAGGCGGCCCTGATAAAGGGCTGTTTAGCGATGATTCGCGGATGGGTACTCGGAAGATAGAAGACATAATTGTTGTTGATGAAAATATTAACAATGATAATTCCATTGTTGCACTACATGAGACAGTGAAAAAGCTCCAGCCCTTCAATGAAGACACCGTTCTTCATAAAGGAAGAAAACATAGAGACACACTTTGCATAATCCTTGCTAATGGCGCTTGCGAAGAACCCAAAACTAGACTATACAATGTTGTTAAGGCTGGCCTACTGGTTCCGAACAGTGATGCGGTTCCTGTTCGTCAAGGTCTTCATGTCAAATATGGTAGGAAGTTTGATACCCTTCCAGATGATGATATAATTGACATTGTTAACAACAATCTTTTTGGTGCCTGTTTAAAGGCAAAGGCGAGTTCCGTAAATGATTGGCGCCCACCATGGCGCATCGCTAGGATTTCTCCGATTGCAATCGGAAGGACCGAATGGCGTCCACCCTGGAATGAGTCGACCCAAAAGAACTCATGGATGTTGCATTTTTTTTTTTTCTCTATTTTGTGATTCTTGAGGTCAAGAATCTTTTAAGGGGGAAGTATTGTTACGTGAAGAATAATAGTTTAGGGGTATTTTACTAATTATTAGTAGTTTAGGGAGTCTAATGTAATTGTTTGGGTTATTTACTTATTTATGTACGTAATATGAAGGAAGGAAATCAGATTTGAAGTTTGAAATTCTCCCATCTTCTCCAAATATTCTCCTAGTTCTTCTCTTTTAGGGTTTAACCCTATCATAATTACAGAATATATTTAATAAATTTATATGAATACTAAAATACAATTATTTATAAAATTTAATAGAAATTGTGCCTTCTTTTTCTAAAGTAATCAAAAAGAGAGGTGGCCTGCCTATTATCCTGGACCCACTCGTATTGGAGGCTTCGTTATCCTTGCGAAGCAGATGCGTTGTCTGCCGGTTACGAAAAGAAAAAGAAAGTTAATGATGGAAAAGAAAAGTTATTTCTTTTATTATTCTACATGTTATCTATACTCTCTTTCTTTTTTTTTTATCTCTAATTGTTATTTTAGCGTCACATTACCATTCCTAAACCCGTGTTATACCCTGATCTCAACCCCCTTTTCTATATTTTTAAATATTAAATAACAATGGAGAAAGAAGAGAGAGAGAAAACCGAGGAGGACGAGGTAATGCTTATAGTCACCAAGGAAATGAATGGGAAAGGGGAGGCGGTTCGGTGTCCGTTCAGCTCCCTCAAGGAGCCCTGATGACCCATAACACAAGGCCTAATGATCATTTATATAAATTTTCAAAAAAAAAAAAAAACACACACACACACACGTGTGTTATAATATTGGGATATTGATTTAAATAACCCCAACTTTCACCAATTGGACGATAACACTCTCAACTTTCGATTTGTACACCAGCACTCCCTACTTTCACCTTATTGGCTGATAACACTCCCTAACTAACTGAACCCTAACCCAGTTAGCTGATGTCAGCCGCCACATCATAAAAAATGCCATGTCAGCCGCCACATCAGCAGCCACGTCATTAAAAAGCCACATCAGATGTCACGCCATATGCCACGTCAACAAAAGGGCCACATCAGATGCCACGTCAGCAAAAACTAACTGGGTTAGGTTCAGTTAGTTAGGGAGTGTTATCGGCATATAAGTTGAAACTTGGGAGTGCTGGTGTACAAATTGAAAGTTGGAAGTGTTATTAGCCAATTGGTGAAAGTTGAGGTTATTTAAATCTAATATCCCTATAATATATAAGTATGACATAAAAGCACACACAAAAATTGTAAGGCATACTAATATAAAAAGAGGTTTGGGTTAAAAATAAAAGAGAAAAATGCCCGGATAGTCCCTGTGGTTTCGCCTTTTTTCACCTATAGTCCCTATCTTTCTAAAACTACTTGAATAGTCCCCAAGTTTTCGATTTTTGTTCTCGGATAGTCCCTGGGTCTAACTTCAGTTACTTTTCTCTGTTAAGTGGGTGTTGAAATAACCAAAATACCCTTTCCTTAAAAGGCCAAACCATAGGGACTATCCGGGCATCTTCTTCATTTTTATTTATAAAATCCCCCCACACCCACCCTTCTTCTCCACCTGTTGGATCTTCTCCATAGTTGTTTCATCTCCGGTGCCGACACCTTATCGGTGTTCAGACGCCGTCTTTTCACCACCATCTTTTACCATTGTTCAGGCGGGACACCAACACCATCTTTTTTTCAGTAGCACCTGCGACCCCCAACCACCCCTAGCATCCTCCCACCTTTATCCACCACAACCTCCATCCATCATCATCACCCATTCACCAGACACATTATTGACTTCCCATCAACAGTAAAATTAGCTCCAAACCCATCCCATTCACCCGACACATAACCAACAAATTCTGACCTCAAACAAATCATTCAAATTTCAAGAAACAACAAACAAACATGTTAATCTTTATACCAAATCCTACTAACCAAATCATCTTTTTTGATTATCCATAAAGAATTTTGACCTCAAACAACGACTAAAACAGTGGAGAACCTAGCCGGAGTGGTTCCGATGTTGGCGGCGGCGCTAATCGAGGGCTCGGCTTGACGAATGAGCCACTCGATTGTTTGACCGTCGGACTTGTGACCGAGCGCACGAGTGAGCTTTGTGCTTCCATTTTCTTTGAGAGAACGTCACCACCGCCGCGACCCGTCGCCACTCACCAACCTCCGCCATCTCTCTCCCTCTCCTCAGTCTCTCTCTCTCTTCCTCTCTGTCTCTCTGGTTCCGCAGCCATCGCCCACCACCACCGGACGGTGGTGGTCCGTTTTGTCGACGAGGGGAGGTGTTTGGGGTGTCTTGCCGGCCGATTAATTAGACCCGTCACCGGAGTCCAGTCGGACTCCCTTGTGCTCGTCGGTAGGGAAAACAAGAGGTAGGGGGTGTTTGGTAGTGGATTTAAAGAGAAGCAGGGTGTGGGTATTAGGGTTTCTTAATGTTGAAGATGAAGGGTGGATGGGTTTTATAAAGAGAAGGTGCCCGGATAGTCCCTATGGTTTGGCCTTTTAAGGAAAGGGCATTTTGGTCATTTCAACACCCACTTAACAGAGAAAAGTAACTGAAGTTAGACCCAGGGACTATCCGAGAACAAAAATTGAAAACTTGGGGGACTATTCAAGTAGTTTTAGAAAGATAGGGACTATAGGTGAAAAAAGGCGAAACCACAGGGACTATCCGGGCATTTTTCTCAAAATAAAACAACTTGAGATTGTTAGAAATAATAATTATAACAGATAAATGTACTTAGTATAATCTTACAAAGTTATTAGTAAAGTATGGGAAGGGTGTGATGAGAGTATATCTTATCCCCACCTATGTGGATAGGTATGATGCAC
>JARYGA010059544.1:0-68262 GCA_030545235.1 Helianthus tuberosus | reverse complement strand
ATTAAGTTAGGTGATGGATAATACCAGGATTTGACAGACAGGATATCTAACTTGGAAACAACTGTTGCTGATATGAAAGATCAATTGAAGCAGTTAGTGGATGCTTTCAAAAGTCGACCTTCTCATCAGCAGTTATGCCAAGAGCTTTGGAATTCGGTACAACCCATTCTTGCAGCTCAAAGGGAACTGGCTGAGATTCAACTTAATTCTCACATGAAGCTAATTATAGTTATGGTTGAAGCAAGATACAAAGACACACAGGCTGACATCAAGGGCATAAAAGAATGCATTGCAAAGTTAACTGGTACTACCCCTGCACCTGTGTTTGAAAAAGATGATGAAGATGATGCTGAAAAGAGGGAAAAGGATTCCATGAAAAACTTTGGCAAACCAACACCAAGGAATCAGCCAAAACAAAATCCAAAGCCTGCTAAGCAAACTTCTGCAAAATCTCCTGGAAAATCTGATACTGGTAAGAAGAATGGAATTGATGATACCGTTAACAAACAGACAGATAAGGAGATTGAACGAAAGCAGAAGAGGAAGCATACAAAAGAGGAAGATGAAGTGCTCAACATTGGAACGTCAAATAGAAGAAAATCACACAAACACAACGAATCTCCTATTGTCATGTTTCCTAAACCAATATCACCACCAGAAAAACCAACCACTGCTGCGAAACTTAAAAGCACTGCTGAACCTAAGAAGCCAGATTCTGATAAACCTAAAACAAAACTCTCACCAGAAAAACCACCTGTCAAAAAGCAGAATACAAAATCCTCATCACCACTGCCAACCTCCACTGAAACAATTGTTGATGCAACAAATGTTTCAACACATGTTAAGACAACAATGGTTGAGACACCAGTTGTTTCAACAGTTGTTAGTCAATCCACTGATTCTACCCAATTTCAATTCCCATCACAATCAACCCTTAGACTCATAGCACCTTTTTCTTCCCTAACTCCTCCTTCTCCAAAATCTGTTTACACAAGAAAGAGAAAATTCATGGTGCATGAAGAAGAGAAGGAAGAAAAAGATATACCCGCATCAATTCCGTTATCAGCTACTCCATTCATTCAAACTTCACCCAAACCATTCATCCCACCTCCATCAACAAAGATCAACCCATTGGCAGTGACTTTCCCTCTGGAATTGCTTGCAGTTCAAGATGAAATGATTCAATTTTACACAAAGGATGATCCATCCAAAAGAACCTTCCCATCTCTTCATGGATTCGAAACTCCAAAGAATATTTATGAATATCTGAAGCTAAAGGGCAAACAAGCAAAAGATAAGGCAAAAGAAGAGTGTAAAGGGCTAGGAGACATTAAGTTATCAGCTCGCATGCAACATTGGCTTGGTGAAGTCAAGAAGTTGGAAGATTTTGCTAGAGACCTAAGTAAGAATATGTCAAATCTGTCACCAAATGCTGAGCTATAAAAGACATTAAGGAATGATTTCTTGAACACTATCATGGATACCAAGCCCTACGAAGCCTACAGGTCTGATTTCAAAGACTGGCCCCTTGAAACTCTTAATGAGGAAGTTAATAGAATTGAAAAGATGAACAAAGATCCTCTAATGAAAAAATCTGCTCCCAACTGGAAACAATACAAAAAGGTTGAAGTGGATGAAGTGTTGAAGTACAAGAGAATGAAGGCAGAACTTGTAGCAGCTAAGTTTGGGACTGCTAGACAAATTGGAAAATGGTATAGGCAGTATATTGATCGAGCTTACAATAAGTTAGAAGAGCGAAGAAAGACAGATCCATCCCTTCCTAAAAAGCCAGTATACAAAGATGAAACCACTGTTAGACGTCGGCAGACCATTACATCTAAAAAGCTGTTCTCATCAGCAGATGTATCCATCGCTGCCTTAAACCAAAGAAAAAGACAACAACTGATGGATGAGGAAGATGAAAATAGGTATGCTGAGTACAGAAAAGAGTCCATCAGAAATCAGTTACGATATGGATTGGATGATGCTTCGTTGCAATTACAAGCTCAAGTTGCTCAAGCACTTCAGAAGTTGGCAAGCAGGCCTCAATCGCCAAACTCCTCTCAAATAAAACTTCTCCCAAGAAACCCATCAGATCCAAAAATAGTAAAGTGGAAGCCTGACAAACAGACCTATGAATTGACTTTGATCAAGTCTGATGGTAGTGTTGAAAAGATATCAAGGGAGAATGCACTTGGTCTAAATCCAGTTGTGTCACACCCTGACTTTTGCGGAAGTGTGATTATGTGTGACTTGCTTAATATCATTGCATGAAATCATAACAACCACTAAATAATAAAACTAACGATGATCATCCATTAAATAAATTTAAAACATAACAACATTGTCTTGATACGTAGACTCCAAATTTGAATTACAACCCATACGAATTGTTTAAAGTTCCACAAGTACTTAACAAAATACTTTAGATAAAACCAGGATTCGGAAGAGGTGTCTTGTCCAGGATAGGACACCCTAACCAAACCCTAAGACCATGGATGACATCTTTTATTCTTAACAACACTTGAAACTTCTGAATGCCCGCCAGATCCACATCTAATTCCCTGAAATACATGTAGTTTGAAAACATCAACAAAAGTTGAGCGAGTTCATGTGTTTATTTGTGTGTATGAATAAAACCTTGTAAACATTGTATGTATGTATGTTTTGTAAATCCCGGTATAAAAGAGAATATGAACAGATCAATTAATGGTTTGCAAGGCCATCAACATGTGTGCAACGGTGTAGGAAGGCTCAATCCTTTGCGTATTTCGTACCGGGACTCCCGACTGGAACGACATAGTCACCACATGTGGTTTACTCGCGGACCCATGCGTGGGGCTCGCAACACCCAAATAGATCTATCACTCATGCCCCTCGGTCCTTATAAAGGATTAATGGTCTCAAGTTAACGCCTACCCATTCACCTGATCTAACAGTTCATTTCTTAGTTAATCATTTGTAATCGTAATCGTATGTAACATGTATTTCACCCCCGAAGTTATAAAACCAAAAACAGTTAAAAAAAAAGGGGGACATGAACTCACTGGGTGTCCCGTTCTTCAAACGCAGACCAACCCAGTCCCAAACTTATAACTAAGATGATCCCATCCCTAGTCATGAAAATCATACACGTCTCGTAAGTACGCATTTTGTTTTGTAAAACCGGTATATTCAGTATAAATCGTTCGTAAACCGTTTGATTTCCTTGAAATCCATTCGTAACATGATTTAGAAATAAGTTTTCGTTTATCGAGAAATCGTTTACTTTTGCAAAACTTGCATGTCTTTCCACCCCCGAAAACATTTATAAAAATGTAAAACCGTAAAAAGTGGGGGTTATGAACTCACTGTCTTGCGTCTTCGAATCACCGTAACTCAAGCTTCTTCGGATAAACACGACTACCTACAACGTACTATGATCTATTAGACGAGCGGGTCGTGCATTGACTTAGTATTATTGTCTTTGAGTTACGTTTCTTCGTGTCTTCGATAACATTCCAAGTTATAATTATTTGTTAAAATAATAAATATTTTAACTTAAATTATATTTACTAAATTTTTGGAATAATTGTTAAAATAATATATTTTAACTTAACACTTTCCAATTATTTATACTTGTATATCCTTCCCAAGGATGGGTGTATTTGTATTCGTATTCTTATACTCGTATATTTTTGCCATGTATTGGGGTCGTATTCCGGTGTGTATTTATACGTATGAGAATACGTATTTTTATTGTATTCATTAAGTATTCTTATACTTAATTTCGTATTAATTTTTCTGGAATCTTATTCTTAATAAAAGTTTCACCAATATATATATTTCCAAAATATATACCTTAAGAAATATTATTTATAAATTTTCCTTTGGCAAAAAATATTTGTATTTTCATATAAGTTCCAAAAATAATATATTTTCAAGTCTAACTTAGAAATTATATATAAACTTATCTTTCTCCAAAAATGATATCTTTCATACTTATTTGAGAAAATATACCTTTCATCCCAAAAATATTGTATTTCATGTCCGTTTAAGAAAATATATATTTATTTCAAAAATAATATATCTTCTAAGAATTTCCTGAAAAATATATATTTATACTTGCCAAAAATAATATATTTTTCCCTTGTCAAAAATATGATATATTATTGTAGTAATTGTAAAAATCATATTTCTGTCTCCTTGATGTCCAAAATATCATTTACCAAAATATACTTGTGAATATAGTTTCCGGAATATTATGTAAGTTACATTCTTTAGTTCGGTTTCACCAATATTTTGTGTGAAATGTGTATATTTATTCCTTGGAATTTTGGTAATATTTTGGATTGTAATTTTTGGTATTTGGATGAGTTATATTATTTCATGTCCTAAAATAATATAACTAATACACAAAGTATACAAATAATCACACACATGGTGACTTCTAAATATATATTTACTAAACAGGGCCGTTCCAATGTTTTTGGAGGCCCTAAGCGAACTACAAAGTTAGGGCCCTATTAAACTGGTATAAAGAAAATCAACAATTAAGACTAAGATTTGAGACATTGAATAACCACATCGACGATTTTTCCTAATGTCGGCCCTAATTTCGCTCAATTCGCAATTAATTTGACATTGGTTGCTAAAAAAAGCCGCAAGTAACGACGGTTGATGTGTTGTGGCATTGCTTTTGGATTCTAAAATGAAGCGTGCACGGACAATGTATACTCCTAGAGTAAAATCCTAAATCATGGGCCTAGAAATGTTGTTTAAATGGGCCAAAAACAAGTATAACATTTGAAAAGAAAAATTTTTTGGAGGCCCTTGTTTTTTGGTGGCCCTAGGCCTTAGTCTAGGTTAATAAGCCTAACGGGCCGCCCCTGTTCCTAAATACATATTTAGTCACTTTTATTTATAAAAACCAACCTCCAATAGTTATATTTTTGTAACAAAAATTATGGCAAAGTTTATGTAAAAATTTATGGTTTAAAATACACTTGTGAATATTTGTTTAGAAATATTTTTCTAAGTGTTTAATTTTTAGAAAATTTTGCCATAGTTTCCCCTAAAAATGGAGGTTCCCATGCTTTCAAGCATATCATTTTCTTTTGTAAAAATCAACACAATCAATCCACAATCAACAATAAACAACCTTTACTTACCAACTTTGCCAAAAACAAGTATAATCTACTACTTCATGAACTTGAAATTTACAAAAAGTTGTAGTAACTTACTAGTGTTCTTAGTTAGCCTTGTTACCTTCTAAAGTGTGATTAATTCTTTAAAAACTTCATTTTTGAAGAAGATGGATCTTCACAAATTCTAATCATATTTTTCAAAAATGTTTCTTCTTAAACTTTTCTTGTTACATAAGTGTTTCTACACTTATTTAACCTTTAAAAATAGGGTTTATTTATGTAAGAACCAAGATTAAATAAAACTTGTATTTTTAACTTGGTTTCTTGAAAAATCATCCATGTAATCCCTAGATTTACATGATTAACAACTCAATTTATTCATCATTTTACAAGAAATCAATGTATTCTATTCAAGTTCATGCTTTTCATGAGGATGATCCATTAACTTCTACCATGTTCATCCTCTCATCTTGCTAGATTATGTTTTTAATCATTATCTAGCAAGATCATATGATGATCAACATCATTTTCACAAGTAATCAACAATCAACAAGTATTACAACACATAAACATTAAGATTTCTTATGTATTTATGCTTATGTTCATGTTTTATTCTTGTGATTCTTCATGTTCTTCAAGATTAACATTATGTAGCATCTTTAAACCACTTAAAATAGAAGTAAAATAGCAAGATCAAGGTTCTTACCACTAGCTCAAGGCTAGGGATGATCAAGAGAAGAAAACAAGTGGATAAAAGCAAATGAACAAGGTCCTTGAACTTCCGTAAGCTCCTAGCTCCTTTGTGTAACCTCTAACACCTTTGTACATACTTGGAATGGATGTAGGATGATCGAAAATGGTGAGTGTGTGTGTGTTGATGTTTGGCCGAGAGCACAAAGGGAGGAAGAAGAATGTGTGTGTTTTAGTGTGTGTAGAAATGAAGTTAGGATCTTGTATGCTTACTTATAATCCATGTCTAGAGTTTAACTCTTGTATATTATGTAACATAAAGTATAAACATGATCTATTATAAAATTAAAACAAATCATGGTGTGGGCCCCTTGTTGGGGCCGTCCCATAGGTGGGGGGGGGGGGAGGGTAGTAGATTAGGTTAAACTAAGTTAGTTAGTTTAAGGTAAAAATGTAAGTATGTAGTTATGTTTCTAGTTAGTTGATATTTATATGAGGTGTTATGATGTTCGGGGATCATAACTAGCTTGGTAATGTTAAAACAGTGCTTCTAGTGTAAATTTGATGTTTCAAGTAGTGTCCGGTTGTTCGGTTGGTTACCGGTTCGTTAAGGTGCTAAACTATGCAGTTTTGTGTGCTTTATGTACCCTTTTGTGACACTTTTGATTCCCGACACTTAGGAAAGCATTCAGGACCATTTAATCATATTTCTGCATGTTATCAGTTTGTTTAAATGCTGAAAATTGCTGATTTTTGCTGAATTCAACACTTTAGGTGAGTTCTAGGCACTTTCCGGCACTTAAACTATCACTAGAAAGGCAGTTTTATGATCCTCACTTTCCTACACACTATACTAGTGTGGTACTTAGTTTCTGGCTCATTCTGTGTCTCAATACACTGTCTGTCTATGTACTGAGTTCTGTCAGCATTTTCCTGGTTTATCTGATAACTGTGCTAACTGTGTTTCGTGCATCATTTGAGTCAATAAGCTTTCATGCAATAATGATATGACATCAAGCAATATATGATGCACATGTTTGTATATGGCAATAATCAGTAAGCAGTTAATTGTAATTCAACACAGTCATTAAGCACTAATCATGGTTTAATAGTTGTACGGATACCTGGAATTTTGACAGTCATCACAAGTTGACCTCCAAGATCTTTTTAACCTTCAGCTTGATAGGGATGAAGATGATACTGATTCGTTGGATTTTGAGCTCCAATTCAAAGGGCAAATCCGGGAAATGTTGATGAGAGAATAAAGATCTGCTGATTTCTAAAGTCTGCTGATTCCTTCATTTAGTTTTGCTGAAAGTTATTGAGGCAGGTGATTGTGTGTTTGTAGTTAACGTTTGTTGAACTTTAAGTTGTATTCAAATTCTATTAAGTACCTATGTCTATAAACAATTTATATTGTCTTTTTGGGTAAACAGTTAAATTGTATGTAACTGATATATTAACCGATAATCTATGTTTATAATTGTCTTTTAGCTATAATAGATAACACGTTTTGGTACAATATCTATACACATATCTATATGTTTTATTAATATTTTTTATGCATGGTTGTCTAAGAAACGACTCATGTTTGCAGCTCTCATTTTTAATGAGAGTACTAAATTCTTTGTTAATAACATTATTCTCTTAACATTTGTTTACTAACCTTTGTAATTTCTGTTGACTGACTTTTTAAACATAGGTTAACTAACATCTGATACTTACTATCTATCCATCTGGCAAGCTTTGTTGGAGATAATGGATGACAATATTTAGGAAATTCTGTTGGAAAGCAACAGAGGTTTTTAACAGTTAATAGACAACAGTGGTTTCTATCAACATAATGGAATTGCTGTTGAATAAACCTATTGACCATTAGTTTATATCAATTTTGCAAGTCTGCACTAGTTATTTTTTTACTCTATGTCAATATGTGTTATGCATGGTTTTCTAAGAAACGAACCGTGTTTGCACACGGGTCTTACCGCTAGTAAATTATAATAAATCAAAACCAATTTTGGCCACATGTCCTTCTCTTAGGCTATTAAGTGTCACATGACAATTATACACTCCATCCTTTTTTTTTTATTTGAGCGACAAAACCAAATATTGAAGACACGGTTTCTTCTTCATCGTTGTTTATGGTATAAGCATACAATATTCGTTTTCCTCTCATATGACTTTCTCTTACAATATGGTTTCGAAAATATGAAACCCTTTCTTTTCTACATCATTAATATATAGAAAATTACTTACAGAAAAATATTAGAGATGTGTCTTCTTTGTAAATATATGCACTTTCATTTGTTATCTTTTGAAATAGTATTTTCTTCATTGAAAAATTACTTGCAGAATCTTGCATATGATTAGTTATTTTACACCGATTTTTAACTAAGTATTTTTTATTCATTAAATTTTCAATATTTAATTACTTAACATTTCAAATGAAAACTTGGATGCTATTTTAAAGGTTCAAATATGTTCTTTGATTTTATCCTTTAATTTATTGACATTTAATAATATTCTTTCAATTCAACATGGAATTGTCAATAGTTTATTCAAGATTGCATATGTATTTTTTGAATTATTAAATGAAATAACTAAAAATGCTTTTGATTATTTTGATGTATCATTGTTAGTTTAGTTACATTCCTTTTTAAAGTTATTCAATTTTTTTTTTGTATTTATATGATTTTTTACTTTAATTTCGAGATGGTGTTCTCCTTTATATAAAGTTGTTTTTGTAACTAAATTATAATGTAATTTCGAGATGGTGTTCCGGTAACCCTTTTCAAACTCCGGTTGAAACACCCACCACCCGACACTAAAACTTAATTCATATTTTCTCTCTTTCTCACCTCAGTCTCCACCACCACAACCCTACCACTGCCTGCCACCACCACCACCACCAGCCGACCATTGACACCACAACCCTAGTCTTGCCCCTTCGCTTGAAAAACGAACACCTTTTGCAACCCTAAATTCAACAACCCCAGATTTGAACCCCCTGCCACCTCTTAGATCTACAAACTCGATTTGAAGTCATATCTAGTGTCACACCCGCTAAAATCAGAGTTGGTGTGATCTGACTGGTATCTTCATTGCACAGCGAAAGTATAATGTTCTAAGACTTCTAGAAAGTGAACCCCGGCTAAGTACTCGAATCGCCATGAGTTCTCCTATTCCAACCGTTCCATAGTTTGAAAATGCAACCTGAGAAAGAACATGCAAAAAATCAACATAAAGTTTTCAATTTACATGTCGAGAAAAATGGTTTTATTACGTTTTCTCAACAACTTTGAAACCGGTTAACAAAAAGATTTATTTTAAATATTTTTTAAACAAACTATGAACTCGCAAACTTTATGTTGATTTTTCGCATGTTCTTTCTCAGGTTGCATTTTCAAACTAAGGAACGGTTGGAATAGGAGAACACATGGATATTCGAGTACTTAGCGGGCGTTCACTTTCTAGAAGTCTTAGAACATTATACTTCCGCTGTGCGATGAAGATACCAGTCAGATGATGTCTGTCGTTAGTGACATGCAAAAACCGAAATACACTAGTAGCTAGAGTAAGTCGGATATCGAACCAGAGGAGGATTGTGGAAAGTGTTGTAATGAAAAGTATTAATTAACTACTATTGAATTGAGAAAATCAGGTGGATTGATTAAGATAATTATCTAAGTTAACAAACAAAAATTAAGATTTAAATCAATAGGAGAGAAGATGGTTCCTCCAGATTTCAGGTTTTACAGTTAGTTTCAACTATGTGTTTAATCGTAACCTACATAGACATAGGTGTATTTGATTAACTAATTGTGATAACCAACGACTAAGTACTCCGGTCAATACATAATGGGAGGTTATTGAATGGTTATCAATTACAATTACAAACCCTAACCCCATGTCAAATATATCCCAATTACTAGAACTCTCGGAAACTGAATGCTTAGAAATTAAGGGTTAAATAAATGTAACTGTTTACAACCAATAAATCAAATCAAGGTGAAAAGCATCGAATGCTTAGATCACCAAGTTAAAACGATTGTAGCAAACACATAGTATCACCTAACTTACAAAAACCCTCCATCCGGAGGAAACCATAGAAGTTTAGCCGCTCATCTCGCTCACAAAATCAACAAAAACTTGAATTGATGAAGAGTTCATGGTTGATTGGATGATTGGATGGAAGATCTTGATGAATTCGGGTGAAAAAGTCTTCAACTTGGAGCCCTTGAATGCCTAGGATCGACCTTCGAAGATGGAATAATGATTGCCACCATCATAAACCCTAATATATACCACTAGGCCCTTTTTGCGCGTTTTTCTTCTTTACGTACCGTAAGCTTCGGTCTTGGACCGTAAGGTACGGTCCAGAATCTCTGCCCAACATGTGTACACCAAACCGTAACCTACGGTCAATGAACCGTAGTCTACGGTCGCATTCCCTAAGTCCCTTGTTACTTCAAATCAACATCCGTAAGCTACGGTTGTGAGACCGTAGCCTATGGTTTCAATTTTCTGATCTGTTTGCTGTTTGCACATATCCACTCGTAACCTACGGTTGTGAGACCGTAGGCTACGGTTCATGATTTCTGACCAAGAATCAAATAACACCAAGGACCCATAAGCTACAGTTTGAATACCGTATCCTACGGTTGCGATAGGGCCCCCTTTCTCTCTTCTCTTTCAAACTTTCACATAATAACATTTTGTTCCTTGTACTTTACTTCTCCATCCTTCTCACATATTCAAGAACATAATAACTTTCAATTAAGTGCCAATTGACCCCTAGACTTTATACTTCCTTGATTCTTGCATATATGAACTTCATACAACTTTCATAATAGACCAAATTAATCCCCGAACTTTGCTCTTCCATACTCCTTTCACTCGTAGCCCTTTATATCAACCGAACAAACTCCAAAATTCATTCTCAAGCTGCAATATCCCATCCAATGCTTGCAACTTCATCTTTAACCATTATAAATGCACCGAATTACGTGTTTTACCTGCAAATCACCAAATTCTCGTAGTTATCTCATTCTAAGCAAGTAAACACATCAAACACACATAAAACATAATATTTAAACATTCTAAAGCTCGGGTTTCACCCTCTCCATCACATTCCCACACTTACCTTTGCTTGTCCTCAAGCAAACCAACTAGAACTAATCACCATAGCAACAACACCTCTAAACCCCTTAACCGATTCAACCAATTAAGTCCCAAGTCATACCCATCCCATAGTCTGACACAATCTAGATTGACAGTCTGATAAGCAAATCATGCAATTTCAAAAACTTAAGACTTTTCTATCTAAAACTAACATGTTTACAATTAGACACATGCTACACACCCCTCACAATGTACTCTCCTCTCGGGTTAATATCTGGACTAGCGTGTAATGTGCTAGTATATAAACACTCAAAAATCAAACATGAAATCCTGCAATCATAAGCTTGTATGGCAATCACACCTCCACTGTAACATCTAACATGGCACATATCAAAAGGACTTTCGGGTTTTGGGCTTAGGCGAAGGTAGGAAAATGTTTAGGTTCTTTTTCTTTTCTATTTGGCTCACAAACAATAACCAACCGTAACAACTTTATTCAAACACAAATTATACTTTTGGGTTGGTTTCTACCCAAGAGCATAGACGCTATTTATAACACTTCTATTTTTTGTTTTCTTCTTTTTTTTTCTATATATTTTTTTTCTATTTTTCTTTTTCTTCTCTCTTTTTTTATAACAATATCATCACGGTCAGTCTTTCACAATAAACAATAAAAAATGGGCGGACAAACGAAAGGTAGTTAGGCTCAACAAGGCTACTAAGGGAAATCGGTGACACGACAAACATAAACACAAAGGGTGTAATGGGAAATCCTAATGCCTTAATCATATATGTGCACATGTCAAACCCACAGTCTCAGCATGCATCGAATCATACAAGTTCTAACACAAAATAACATGTAGCCTGCACTCAACAAATGAATCCATCATATAATGTATCCTATCCATCTACAGGCTCAAGATCTCACCAAGAAAAGGTAAAAAGGTTGACGACATGTAGCATATGCAATTAAAACATGTTAACCCTAGATAGACATCTCTTTCCAACTCATTTCCTATAAAAACGCTAGTCAAACCGACTCTCATGAAACTTAAAGGGACAGCCATGACAAGGGACTAATCTAGTCTACTACCGGTAAGAAGCCTATTAGTGATTGAAACTTTAGGTTTTCATATCCAATTAGAATACTTAAGGTGATGAAATTTTTTTTTAAAAATTTCAATGTTTTTCAATTTTCATCGATTTCAATCACTTTTCAATCTCTTCAAGCTTTATCCACAAATCCTTTCCCGGGCTCCCACATCCCCACACTTGGGATACATTGTCCCCAATGTATGGTGCTTTTTAAAAAAAAAATATAAGCCTGAAAAAACAACCAACTACCCTCAATGAGTGGCTAACTCAAAACAAAACAAACAGAACAAAACACATCCCATAACACGATAAACAAAGTTTTAACACCACCAAACACAAAACACAAAAGAAAAATAAGCAGTAAATTATTCATAAAGGGAGAGAGCACATGGACCTGAACGAGTCAGAGAGTGCCTCACTGATATGATGGACCCGGTGGTCCACCATAATATCCACCTAAGTGCTCATAAAACGAGCTCATGTCGAAAATGTCCGCCAAACCTCCTCCTTGCGGACCTTGCTGCTGCGATTGGGATGAAGAAGACTGAGCTGCATGCTGCTGACTCTGCCGAGCAGGGTATTCATACGGCGGTGGCTGATACAGGTAAGAGCTTTGAAAATGCGGCTCCGAATACTCTCTCGGCAACCACATGGACCCGTGAACCTTAGGCATTGGGTGGCGAGGCATACCAGGCTCGTATGGCGGTAATTGGCTATAATCCACATGGGGTGGGTTTTCACAATATGGAACTCCATTGTAGTAGTCGTGATAGTGGCGCGTCTGATTTTCATCATATGCCCTTAAGTTGAGCTCCATCTCACCACTAATATGGCGCACCTGATCAGTACGCCGCAAAAACCCCATCATCTCCTCATGCTGCCTCTCCCTGCTGATCTCTAATCTCGAGCCCTGATCATACAAAGATTGTTGCCATGTCTCCCAGTCAGCATATTCTGGTGGCTGACTGCTTTGTACCCTCGCCTGTATATCGTCATCGAACACTCCCCAGGAGTAGTCCGACTACCTCGGTCCCTCATATTGCCTACTTCCACCTGTATCCATCTCGCCTTGACTTGGTGGCTGCTTACCCCATTGCAACACTTTCAACTTAGCTCCATCTCCAAACTTTATCTTGTGCCACAGTTTGGTCTTCACATGAGTTATCCGATCGCCAGTGCACATTTCGGCGATCGAGAAGGTGGTAAGCGGCTTTTCAAAGGGTTTTTCAGATATTGGCACAACTCCCTGCTTACGAAGAAACGCACTAATCAACCGGGCATGAGGAATCAACTTTTTCAGTCACTTGTTTTGGCTTTGCCAAATGTGCAACATCACTAATTGCCGAAACGACAAATGAACTTGCCCCGTCATAAGAGAAAATAACACCACTAACTCCCATTTTCGAACACCCATCATATCTCCTAACCGCGGAGCCACATTTGAAACCACCAAACTCAACAACACCCTTACTAGCGGCTTCAGATTATCACGCTTCAATCCAACCCCTTTATCCAGCAAGAATAACTCCGAATACATCACATTTCCCCCACTATCTTCTTCTAATCATTGTAATAATCATCCTCTTTGATAAAAGTATAAAAACTATCCGCCTTAGAATCGAACTTGGCAACATGACTCAATGAAGCAAGAGACATGGTTTCCGGCTTCCCATTAACCTTCCCAGTCAGTGTGACCGTTCTCAGTGGGTCACTTCTGTCATTCTTAGTCAACGTACTTAACCATTCCATAACACTTCTAAGGTAAATCTCTGTAACACCTCGAAAATTCACGTCCTATAAGGTATTGACACGTGTCATAATCTTGAACGTGAGAAAGTATACTTTAGAGGGACTAAAGTTGACAAACATAGAAAGTATGTGAAAATAAGGGTTCAAAACGTCAAAAATGGTTAAATATACTATACAATAACCCTGCATGATGTTTATACCCTTAGACGGATAAATCATGGATCATACGAAGCTAAAAGTGAGAGATTTCAAACCACGAGGGTTAAATGTGTCAACATGTTTAAGTTATACCTCTGGGTGACCTTTTAGCAAACCCGAAGCTTTGTAACGGTTAATTATGCTCACTAGAATACACGATATAAATTTCATAAGGTTTCGTTATCGTATGAGCAAGTTGTGATCAAATTCGTTTACAAGGGTTTAAAGCGTTAACGTTGAAAGTTTGGACTGTTCGGGTGACAATAAAGTTAACCGGGGGCTAAACAAAATAGGTAAATGCCTTGGAGCCCTTATATGTCAAATTAGAGGGTCCAAATTGCAAAAATAAAGGTTACTTGACCTTTCAGAAGGGCCAAGAGACACTTATGTAACAAATGGGAAAGGTATGGGCTGATCAGAAGCCTTGCGCATCGTAGGCATACAACCCCTACGATGCGCAAGCATGTGCCAGCGACCAGAATTTCGCCTGTTGGCTGTTTTAAGCGTTGCAACTCACTTTCATCCGATTTTCCTCATCTTACTTGGCCCCTAAACACCCCCTAAACATCTAGGGACACTTGTTAAGATGTTGTGGTCACTCATAGACTTGGGTGTCAAGAATTTGTGGTGATCTAAACACTATATAAAGCCAATAAGTTGCAACACATTCTTCACACTTCACTTGTGCAATTGAGGAGCCTTTCTGGAACTTCAAAGCAGACACAAGACCTTCCTAATCAAGCTTAGGACTTCAGTAAGTTTTCTAATCTTTCCTTAGTTTAAGTTTTAGCTTAGTTTAGCTTAAAAGTCAACCGTCGTAATTAAAGGTTGACTTAACGATTAATCACTATTGGTCCAGTGATTAGTCGAATCAAAGGTAGTTATAAGTTGGTAATCATGTGGGCTTTAAACCCTTAAAAGGGCATCCACTGATTCCCATCCTAACTAGGTCATTTTTCGAGTCAAAGATAATTAGAAAAAGTCAACAGAAATGTAATCTTTCGTTTAACGCATAATTAACAAGGTAAAAGGCGTGTAACCTATTTTATCATTCATATAACTTGATAATAAGCATAATAACTTGTCTAAGCTTGTTTGATTCGACAACTTTCCATTGTGAACCGATTCGGAACCGAAAGTCGCAAAGCTTTGACTTTTGCTTTGACTTCAGTTCTGACCCGCTTTAGTATGATTTGGAAATGCCTTAGAGTTTCCTTAGGACCAGGCTACATGTTAGCATAACCCTCTGTGGTTGGTTCATTGATTGACCCATTCGTTTACGCGTTTCCGTTAATTGCTCATATGTTGACCATTATGCCCTTATTACCTTAAAACGTGATTTATGAAAATGTAAAAGTGTAGAAACCTTAATTACTGATATATAAACTTGTATGCAAAGTTTGACATCAGTTTGACTTGTAGAATAAGAGTTATGCTCATTATCGCAAATTTGTAGCTTTATGTTAATAAAACGGCGTAATTAGCATATAGCCTAGTTAAGCCTACTTTTCGGTATCAAACTTAATACCCACTGATGTAATATATTATTTTGGGATTTTTAAAGATTTTTAATTAATTTTAGGCTGAGCATAACTAGTAGTCGTAGGCTTAACCCGGTAATTGTCGGTTTTGCCCTTACGGGCCGTAAAATGAGTTTTACATATCTAAACGACTCCAAACCTTTTTCTACTGATCACATATGATAAATAAATTATTTTAAGCCTTCTGGAAATATAAAAATATCAGATTTCAGCATCGAACCCGGAAATGGCCTTTAATCGCCTTATTTAGCGTTTTTAACGCATAGTATGTATTAAAATTATATTTAACAAACCCGGGTTGATACCTACTGATATAAGAGGCAAATTATAATATTTTAACAGTAAGCAAAGGTTGATAAACTCAGACTTCAGTTTTGAGCTTTTCGGCTTATGTGAAATTACCAAAATACCCCTACGGGGCATAGTTTGGTTATAATGGATAAATTTCACATATGTACTTTATCCTACTGTTATAACTCATTAATTTGAGTATGTTTACTGATTACATCAGACCTGTAACTCAGTTAAACACTTAAACCCTTTTACAACCTTTAAAATGACCAAACTACCCCTACGGGGCCTAGTTTGTGTTTAAAAACGTTTCGGGCATAATGAAAGACATCCTACTGATGTCACAACATATTTGAGGCATAATTAACTTAGGAAACCTGTTTAGGACCCATATGGTTACCCGTTACGCCTCTGGCGCGTTCGGTTCGGTGTATGTGACTAGTTTGCATAAATTAGCCGAAACGGGTCAAACCTTATCCGTTTTATCTCAAAATCCAGAATGTGTTTAGTTTACCCATATTATACAAGTCTTCAAACTTGTCGGGTCTAAATCACATTCTATTCCGGTCTTCGCTTAATCATGCGTTTGAACCGTAAAACTTCCTTAAAACTAACCGGTCTAAGTTACGACTTAAATAAGACCCGTTAGGAATCTAATAGGTTAATAAAACCTTCGTTCCAGATTGAGAGCCCCAGTAGAAGTACTTGTGCTTGCCGATTAGAATATACGGCTGAGTATAAATTGCATTGCTAGCTCAGGTAAATACTTTTAACTTATTTTCCCTTATACGGGCTTGGGATACGGTATTATAAAAATACCGCTTGGTCGGGTGTAGAAACCTTTTAATCGGAGATGATTAAATTGCATAATCCCGTTTTAATCTGTATTGATTGAAAACAAATAACATTGGGGGTTAATGACCGTGTCCTGGATATCCTTGGCTCATTTTAAAAAGTGAATGGCCACGACGTAAGCACAAGGTGTAGACATAACACCTCCTGTTGCATATGTATAACGTATACTCACTTGTAAGGGTGTCTTCTTGTGAGATTATATTTGTGGTGTGTCGATTAATCTTGTCCGGCTTGTATTGTATAATCACCGGCCCTAAATGTTGGACAACCATGTAAATCGGATACAAGATTTTTATTAATAAAATTGTCCCAAGTATAAAAGATTAATTTTGCCTCTGTGCATTTTAATCAATGTGTCAAGATATTTTGTGCCGTTTGCACTCGAATCACTTTTCAAACTCTTTTTCCAAAATGAGTCAGTTAATTGTATTTACCAGTGTAAACTGACGTATTTTCCAAAAGGTTAAGTGACAGGTACTACGCATAATTGGCTGGGAGCTCAGGGCGTCATTAGGGAATCTTGCAAGTTCTAGATGCCTAAAGTCTGTTGAACAGTTTTAGTTTCTTTTATTTGATCCGCCTGTGGATCCTTTACTTTCCGTTGTAATACTTTGATATTACTTTATATTCGGAATGTAATAATAATTATCTTTTGCTTCCGCTGTGCATTTATATAATTGTGTTGTATGACCATGATGTTACCAACTACGTCACGATACTCCCCTACCGGTGACACGTGGAAATTTGGGGTGTGACAATCTCCCCACTCTCATTGCCCCAGAAATCCAAAACTTCTTCCCAACCAAGTTCAACAAATTTTTCATAAAGTCCCAATGCTCTAATATCAGGTTTATGGATACGCTTTTCAAAACATGAGTTTAATCTGATTGAATGCCTATCTCCCATCTTCTCATAAAACAGTTCAGCCTGATATGTTGCTTCTTGCTTGTGAAGAGGACTATCCTACCACGTGGGACGATAGGGAACATCGCCATATCCCCGTGGAGCCTGAACAAAGTCATCCATTGTTGTTTCCCGAATCTCCACTCCGGTACCTCTTCTTGCCCTCTTTGAACCAACTGCTACATTTTCCGGTGGTGCGGTTTCCTTTTCCTTTTCCGCACGTGATTTCACCATCTACAATCATACCAACACACAAACAAACATCCCAAGTTAGTCCAATTCATCTAATAATACATTAGAACAAGTGTGTAATCCGTGAAACCTCCCCACACTTGTTCTACGCCATGGCTCAACTTGTTTAATAGTTAAATCCTTACCCAAGATATTCCCAATTCACAACTTCAATACAAAAATCAGAATATGGTTCATTAACTAGCATCAAAACAGATTCAATAACATCCCTTTAGCCATGACATTCAGCCCAAACCCTCATGCAACACTTTTGCCCCGTTTTAATTCATTAACCAAGACAAAATCAAAAGTTCATGACTTATTACATGTTTATTCCATCATTAAATGACTATCCAAACATCAAAACATAAACCCAACAAGTCTACCTTGACTTCATCAAATTGGAGCAAAATCGTAGTAAAAAGCATACCTTTTTCGTTTAGGAGGGCTAGGAATCACTAGAATTGCTTGATTATGAATTTTAAGCAAAAACCCCCGAATTTGAATTTTTAGGGTTCTTCGTGCTCGGTCTGATTTGAACGAATCTGGGTGTTTTCGGTGAAAACCCAGGGTAGGGTTGTGTTCCTCTCGAAAAAATAGTCAAGATAGACTCTTGAACCATTCGATTTGGTTGAGAAACAAAGCTTTTAGAGAAGGAGGTGGTTATGGAGGTTTTAGGAACTTATGAGGAAGAAGATGATATGTAAGAAGATGATATGGGAGTTTGTGGTGAAAAAGGACAGTGGAATCTGACTATATGGGTTAGGTTTTGGGTTATAATTGTTTAGAAGTTGGATTTTATGAGAAAATCCAGGTCAGATTCGGCCTAATCTGATCCACCCGCATCGCTCCATAGCCGACCGTAGGCTACGGTCCCCCCAACCGTAGCTTACGGTTCATATTTTCTGTCCATTATATACCTCAATCGTAGGCTATGGTTAATAACCTGTACCTTACGGTTCCCTTTGTAAGTGTGACCAAAATTTCCCAACCGTAGGCTACGGTCTCCCAACCATAGCTTACGGTTCACACTCTTCAAAATTTTATTATTTTTTTTTTGTTTTTTTTAAGGTTGAAAAGTTATGTTTGTAGTATAAACTTATGAAGACTTAATTATGTTTATTTATTTATTCTCTTATCAAATACTCGAATACTTGCCCGCTCCACCCCCTTAAAAACTTCGTGTCGTCCTCGACACGCAACCTAATTCAAAAACATACCTGGGCATCTTCAACATCCCCTCACTTGCTTGAGGCTGTGGGTATACTCACAAAAAAACTCTTTAAACCATAAAAACCAACGAAAATAATTGAACAAAACAAAACAAATATGTACCGAACATCCGGGTTGCCTCCTGGTAGCGCTAAGTTTTAGTTTTCAGCCAGACTTCTCATGACCCTCAGTCGGTCGTATATTCCGGTGAACTTTCAAGAAAGCTCACCTCCTCTGGTAACCGGGTTTAAATCATCACCGTCTAGATATGGTTTCAACCGATGACTATTCACCACTTGCCTTCGTTGGTCCTTCGGATCCTCAATCTCCACGTCTCCATATTGTCATACTCGTGTAATAACGAACGGATCGGTCCATTTGCTCCTTAATTTTTTCGGAAAAATTTTAAGACGGGAGTTAAATAACCAAACTCTTTGACCTACCGCAAACATCAAACGCCTCAGCTTCGCGTCGCGTCGCGTCGTGCACCGCCTTCATCTTATCTTTGTATGCGGCTGCGGTATCATACGCCTCATTACGTAATTCCTCCAATTCACTTAGTTTCAACAACCTGTGAGCACCTGCATCAGAGTAGTCAGTATTTACTTGTTTAACTGCCCACAACGCACGATGTGTGATTTCTAAGGGTAAATGGCAACCCTTCCCATAAACCAAATGATAGGGTGTAGTGCCGATAGGAGTTTTATAAGCAGTGCGATATGCCCATAAGGCATCATCCAATTTAGATGACCAATCCTTTCGGTCAGTTCGCACCATCTTTTGCAAAATTTCCTTAATTTGCCTATTCTACACTTCAACCTGTCCACTCGTTTGTGGATGATATGGTGTAGCAATTCGATGGTCAACGCTATACCGTTTCAATAGTTTGCCAAAATTAAAGTTTTTAAAGTGGGATCCTCCATCACTTATTATAACTCGAGGAATCCCGAACCTAGAAAAAATGTTTGAATGGACAAACTTGCAAACTACGGTATGGTCGTTTGTCTTAGTGGCAATTCCTTCAATCCACTTTGAAACATAATCAACCGCCATTAAGATGTATAGATTACCATTCGAATTGGGAAACGGCCCCATAAAATCAATTCCCCAAACATCAAAAATATCAACAACCAAAATTGGTTGCATTGGCATCTTGTCCCTTTTTGAAATCCCACCCATCTTTTGACAATTAGGACAATGTTTAACAAACTCAAACACGTCTTTAAACAATGTTGGCCAATAAAGTCCAGATTCAAGAACTTTATGGCCTGTCTTTTGTCCGCTAAAGTGACCACCACATGCAGATGAGTGAGCATGTTGTAATACTTCAAAGAACTCCATCTCGGGCACACATCGTCGAATAATCTGATCAGCACCAATCCGGAACAAATTCGGCTCATCCCAAATATAATTCTTCACCATCGACAGGAATTGCTGCTTCCTACGCTTATTCCACGCATCCGGTACGGTACCTGAAACAAGATAATTTGCAAAGTTAGCATACCAAGGTCCGGAACTAGCAGCCATTATGAATTCATCAGGAAAGTGCTCATTGATCTCAGGTGTGACATCTTCTACTCCAGCCGGTAGTCATGACAGGTGGTCAGCAACTACATTCTCACACCCTTTCTTGTCTCTAATTTCGAGATCAAATTCTTGCAATAGTAGGGCCCACCAAATCAGTCTCGGTTTGGCATCCTTTTTCTCCATTAAATACCTGACTGCACTATGATCAGAGTAAACGGTTACTTTGCTTCCACAAATATAAGACCGGAATTTATCTAATGCATAAACAACGGCAAGCAACTCTTTCTCCATTGTGGTATAATTCAATTGAGCACCGGAGAGAGTTTTGCTTGCATAGTAGACAACGACCGGTTTCTTATCTACTCATTGCCCCAGTACCGCCTCAATAGCAAAATCGATTGCATCACACATTATTTCAAATGGTTTTGTCCAATCGGGTGATTGCAAGATTGGTGTCACACCCCCAAAATCCACCACGCGGAGTACCACCGCTTGGAGGCGTGACGTGACCAGGATCGAGCCACCAATCATATTGAACGACGTAAGAGAGTAAGTAAAACCAACCACAATACAATTGGTGACCATAAGACAGTAACTAGTTTTAAGTTAACAGCGGAAGCATAAAACGTAAGTTCGAAAACATAAGTTCCATAGTTCATAAGTTTAAAGTTCAAAACGTAAGTTTAAATAGATTCATATGGATTAAATATTAAGCACGGGACATAACAATCCATATCCCACAATAACCTTCTCCTCGTGCAAGCTCCAAAAGCATCTAGCGACCTGTAAGGCATGTAACAACGAGTCAACAACAAAGTTGAGTGAGTTCACGGTTGGTTGATTAGTTTTAAGTTGTTTCTGAAAACGTGGTTTGACTTTCATTGGCTTATTTGCCGTGGGGGTTACCCCTTAGTTGAAAGTATGTTTAACCAGTTCCTTTTATTACCCAATCCATACCCATGATCAGTGGGGGCTTCCCCATGTGAACTACTAGACGGTATGATATCGACTACTAACAAAAGTAAGTTGTGCCCTAAGTCAATGTCAATCAGCATTGACCCTTTGCCATAGTCCATTAGTACATGCCCGTTCGGACGACACGGTGTGAGGTTTGTTAAACCTAATAGCGCTATTAACTAATGACCCGCTCGCCATCGGCCTCGGTGATTAAGTCGATATATAATGAGGGACTTAATGATAGAGTTTTGTATAGTAAGTTTTAAGGGTGTTGTCCTACCCAAGGAGGACGAACGTACGTATTCTACCCAAGGCGAATACGCAGGATTAATATTGGCATCCTACCCAAGGAGGATGGCCTTACATATCCTACCTAAGTAGGATATGTAGATTCCGTTTTAATTCTTTAACCCATTCCCAAACCACCGGGAATCCCATGCTTTAGAAAGTGTGTGAACTCACCTTTGGTTGCTCGGTTTGACTCTCAAATATAGCTAACAGTCAAGGTCGGTCAATCACGTCCTAATACGATTACCAGTTAGTCATTTAGTGGTTTCAAATAGAGCACAAAGTTCCTACACGTATCTACCACATAACATGCATTCACTTCAATAGTTCACGCTCATATAAACATTCCACCTATAGCTACTCAAGAACAAGCATACGATATTGCACAATAATACTTTCATTGACATATAACATGTTAGATCATCCTCAGATAACATACTCGACATTTAGTCACGCAAATTACTACTTATGTCGTTTCAGCTTTAATATTCAAAACCGGGCTGTTTTCGGACATTTTAATAAAATAGTTAACTTATTCCTAAAATTCCCAAATTTTTACAAAATTTCTTAAACGATCCAAATATTATTGTGTAAAAATCTCGGGATCCAATTAATCACCAATATTTTATAAAAAATCATTTTCCGGACTGAAATCAGATTTATCTTTTTCTGACTGCAGTCCACGGAATAATTTATTTAAAGTTCATCGAGAGTCCAATTTACAAAATTCCAGTGAGAGAATTACAAATACATC
The DNA here is from genome assembly GCA_030545235.1 of Helianthus tuberosus. Lineage (NCBI taxonomy): Eukaryota > Viridiplantae > Streptophyta > Magnoliopsida > Asterales > Asteraceae > Helianthus > Helianthus tuberosus. Next base: position 45,724 of record JARYGA010059544.1, on the reverse strand, counting down.
GGTGGTCATCTACAGTACAAATTTCATGATCTAAATCTACACAGAATTCAAGTTATGACGGAAAACAGAACGCATATTTTCAGCAGTAAAAATGCAGCTCTAGCTGCTATTACGAAACGACACTTTAAAAATAGTAAACGAAGTCCAAAAATTATGATTCCGGTGCCATTAGAACCGTATTTCATAATACATAAATCTAGACTTCAGAAAAATACATTTTTGTTAAGTTACAGTCCTGTTACAGCTAACTGAAGTTGGTTGTAATCACTAAACAACTTTCTGTTTTCAGTCTTTAACATTCTAAAGCGCGCTTGATTGATTCCGTTAACATGTATAGCGATAAACAACAATACTTACAGCAGATTATAAGTCCTTCATATCAGCACATAATCATCATACACCAAACAACACAAGAACAACCTGATTTAACCATATATCTTCTCTCTATCCACTCTTTACCCTTTTTGTTCAAGACTTAGTTCATGTTCTTTAGTGTTTCTTAATATTTCACCATTCAATCATCTATTAACCACTAAAAATAAGAACAAGATGAAGTTTTTAAGCACTTACTACTAGCTCAAGGCTAGGGGAGAAACAAGGCGTAAAAGTGGTGGATAAAAGAGAACGAGAGAGGTCCTTGAGCTTCCGAACACACCAAGCTTACTTGTAGGGTCTCTTGCACCTTTGGGTATGTATGGAATGCTTGAAGGTGATGGTATGGTGGTGTGATGGTGGCTGCCAAACACAAGGAAGAGGGAGAGAGCAAGTGTTGTTTGATGTTTGAGTTTGTGAATGAAATGTGTAACTCTTGTGTCTACTTAATAACCAAGTTCATCTTTAACCAAAGTGTATTGTGTTCTTTTGTCCACCAACATCTTCCAATATAAAAATGAAAAGAATTCATGGGGAGTGTCCCCATGTAACCGGTTCCAAGAGGGGGGGGGTATGGGGTTGGGTTTCAATGGATGTTTACTAATCTAGTTTGATTTCCAATGTTTAGTTAGTGTGTTGTAATGTGTAATATAATATTTAGTGTGTTAGGGTGTTCGGGGACCCTAACTAGCTCAGAAAAATAGAAATAATGTGTTTGACAATATTTTTGTGTTCCGGGTAAAGTCCGGTTGTTCGGTTCGGTGTTGTTCCATTAAAGTGCTTAATTAATCCGTAAAGTGTCCTATATATATATTTTTGTAATGTTTTTAATTTTCAACACTCAGGAAGGCATACCGGACTATTTAGTAACTTTTCTGTATACTACTAGTATGTTAACAAGTACATGTAAGTATAACACAGTAATCAGAGAGCAGTTAAATGATTCAGCACAGTCATCAAGTACTTTAATTAACATTAATAGATTGTACGGTTACATGTAAATTTGAGGGTTGTCACATTCTCCCCCTGTTAATAGAATTTCGTCCCGAAATTTAGCGCGTGGTTACTGAGGAAGCTAGTTATGTTGCGTTGGTTTCCTGGTTTTCCTGGGGTGTCACATCATCCCCCTGTTGGTTTGGAATTTCATCCCGAAATTCTGCAGTAGCTTCAATCTCAGTAGTGGTTGCACTTTTCTTAAACAGCTTGGGGTACTTGAGTTTCATTTGGTCTTCTCGCTCCCAGGTATACTCTGGGCCACGACGGGAATCCCAACTAACTCGGACGAGAGGTATCCTGGTGCGCTTGAGAACTTTAACATCTCGATCAGTAATCTCTACTGGTTCCTCGACGAATCGCAACTGGTCGTCGATTGTGAGCTCCTTTAAGGGAACTATGAGGGTCTCATCTGACAGACACTTCTTCAGATTCGACACATGGAAAACATTGTGAACTCCGCTGAGTTCTGCCGGTAGATTCAGCTTGTAGGCCACCTTGCCAATTTTCTCAATGATTTCGAACGGTCCGACATAGCGCGGATTGAGTTTGCCTCGTTTGCCAAAATGAACTACACCTTTCCAAGGTGAGACTTTGAGTAGCACTCGATCCCCAACCTGGAACTCGAGTGGTTTTCTTTTCTTATCAGCATAGCTTTTCTGACGGTCACGAGCTGCCGCCATTCGTTGCCGTATCTCGGCAATCTTCTCGGTGGTATCTACCACAAGTTCTGGGCCCGTGATTTGACTGTCACCAACTTCTACCCAACAGAGAGGTGATCGGCATTTTCGTCCGTACAATGCCTCGAACGGAGCGGCCTGGATGCTGGTGTGGTAACTGTTGTTATATGAAAACTCCACTAGCGGGAGGTGTTTTTCCTAGCCATTTCCGAAGTCGATTACACATGCCCTAAGCATGTCTTCAAGGGTCTGGATGGTGCGTTCAGATTGCCCATCCGTTTGTGGGTGATAAGCGGTGCTCATATCTAAACGTGAGCCAAAAGACTTGTGCATGGCTTACCACAGTTCAGAAGTAAAACGCGCGTCACGATCGGAAATGATGGAGGTTGGCACTCCGTGCCTTGATACTACTTCCTTTAGGTAGATGTCTGCTAGAGTAGAAAACTTATCCGTTTCCTTGATAGCCAGAAAATGTGCAGACTTGGTCAGTCGATCTACGATCACCCAAATGGCATCGTTTCCGCGTTGAGATCTAGGCAGATCGGTAACGAAATCCATGGAAATCTGCTCCCATTTCCATTTCGGGATCTCCGGTTATTGAAGTAGGCCTGATAATTTCTGATATTCGGTTTTGACTCTCGCACAAGTCAAACATTTGCTAACGTAGGTTGTTGAAGTGAGCTTTCATGCCAGGCCACCAATAGGTAGTTTTTAAGTCGTGGTACATCTTATCTGAACCAGGATGTACTGAATAACGAGACTTATGCGCTTCATCCATCACAAGCTCGCGTAAGTTTCCATAAAGTGGAACCCAGATGCGTCCGTTAACATAGTAGGCACCGTCTTCCTTTTGTTCTAGCCGCTGCCTCGATCCTCGTAAGGATTCAGCCCTGATGTTCTCTGCTTTCAATGCTTCAACCTGAGCATCGTGAATCTGAGCGGGAAGGTTAGATTGGATGGTAAGCTGTAACGCACGTACACGCTTAGGTATAGTATCCTTTCGACTGAGGGTGTCAGCCACAACATAGGCTTTACCCGGGTGATACTTGATCGCACATTCGTAATCATTCAAGAGCTCAACCCATCAACGCTGTCGCATGTTTAACTCCTTTTGCTTGAAGATATGCTCGAGACTCCTGTGATTGGTGTAAATGGTGCACTTGGTACCGTACAGGTAATGTCTCCATATCTTAAGCGCGGAAACAACTGCTCCCAATTCCAAGTCGTGCGTAGTGTAGTTCCTTTCATGAACCTTAAGTTGGCGCGATGCGTAGGCAATGACCTTGTCACGTTGCATCAACACGCAACCAAGTCCTTGGATGGAAGCGTCCCAATAAACCACAAAATCATTTGTGCCTTCAGGCAATGAGAGGATAGGTGTGCTACAAAGTCTATCTTTCAAGTGCTGAAATGCGGATTCCTGTGCATCACCCCAACGATAGGTGACACCTTTTTGAGTCAGTGAAGTGAGAGGTTGCGCAATCTTGGAGAAATCCTTGATAAACCTTCTGTAATACCTTGCCAAACCCAAGAATTGGCGGATTTCTGTTGGTGTACGGGGTGCAGGCCAGTTCTTGATTGAGTCAACCTTAGATGGATCCACATGAATTCCATCCTTGTTTACCACATGGCCTAGAAAGTGGACTTCGCGAAGCCAGAAGTCACATTTCGAAAATTTGGTATACAACTGCTCTTTTCGAAGAAGTTCCAGAATAAGCCTCAGATGCTGCTCGTGTTCCTCCTGACTCTTCGAATAGATCAGGATATCGTCGATGAACACTATGACAAACTTATCCAGGTAAGGCTTGCACACTCGGTTCATGAGATCCATGAAGACCACAGGTGCATTCGTTAATCCGAAAGGCATAACTAGAAACTCGTAATGGCCGTAACGAGTTCTGAATGCTGTTTTGGAGACGTCCTCATCTCGGACTCTTAGCTGATGGTATCCCGATCTCAAATCAATCTTAGAGTAATAGCTCGACCCTTGAAACTGGTCGAACAAGTCGTTAATACGTGGAAGAGGATAACGATTCTTCACGGTCACCTTATTGGGTTCGCGGTAGTCAATACACATTCTGAAGGTACCGTCTTTCTTCTTTACGAATAACACTAGAGCTCCCCAGGGTGAAGAGCTAGGACGTATAAAACCCTTTTCCAAGAGTTCTTGTAATTGCGTGGACAGTTCTTCAAGTTCTGATGGAGCTAGACGATAAGGTGCTCGAGCTATGGGCGCTGCTCCAGGAGCTAGCTCGATTTGAAACTCGACTTGTCGATGAGGCGGAAGACCAGGTAACTCCTCAGGAAATACCTCGGGAAAATCGCGCACAATAGGAATGTCTTCTATCTTCCTTTCTTCCGAGGATGTATCAGAGACGAGGGCTAGAATAGCAGTGTGGCCCTTTCGCAAACACTTCTGGGCCTTAAGGAAAGAGATGATGCCCACAACAGCACCACTCTTGTCGCCATGAATCACCAGGGGTCCCTCACCAGAACGAGGAATGCGGACGATTTCCTCCTTGCAAACAATCTCCGCTTGCTGATGAGATAACCAATCCATCCTAATAACAACATCAAAACTACCCAGAACGATAGGAATAAGATCAATAGAGAAGGTCTGACCAGATAAGACGAGGTTACAACCTTTAACTACATGTGTGGCTTCAAGACTTTTACCGTTAGCTAGTTCTACCGTGTGTTTGGTGCTCAGGAGTGTTGGAGTGCGCTTAAGCATTTGGCTAACTTTTAAGGACACATAACTAGTATCGGCACCCGAATCAAATAAAACAGTAACAAAGAAGTCGTTCAGAAGAAACTTACCCATCACAACGTTGGGATCGTTCCTTGTATCACCCTGACCTAGCACGAAAACACGTCCTCTGGCACTGTTGCCATTATTGTTACCCCCCGTTATTGCCTCCATTGTTGCCTCCATTGTTGTTCCCATTATGGTTCCCGTTTCCTTGGTTGTTATTGTTTTGATTCTGGTTCAGTTGGGGGCAGTTCCTCTTAAAGTGGCCTTCAGCGCCACACTGAAAGCAACCTTTATTGCCTTGCTGTTGCTGCTGCTGGTGGTTCTGTGGAGCTTGTTGTTGTTGTTGGCGATTCTGATTTGCAGGACGCGGGCTCCTGCAATCCTTAGCTTCATGACCCAACTTGTGACATCTCTGACAACGACCCTTGTTGCACTGCCCGCTGTGATGCTTGTTGCACCGGTTGCACTTGGGGTGGTTCCCTCGGTATCCACCCTGTCCTTGACTACCGGAAGATTGCTGACCAGGACTCTGGTGGTCATCAGTCTTTCACTGCTGAGACTGAACTGAAGTTGAACCCTTACTGGAATTCCCATCCCATTTTCGCTTGTTTTCATTGGGAGCGTCAGTAGTAGCAGCACTAATACGCTTGGGCAGTCTGTTTTGTTCCACTGCCTGGTCGGTGAGACGGTGAGCCAACTTGATGATTTGCTGAATGGTACCCAGGTTAGCTGAAGTCACATGACTTTGAATCTCTGGTACAAGGCCCTTGAGGTACAGCTCAATACGTTTGATGGGAGGGTCCACCATAGTGGGACACAAGATGGCCAGCTCGTTTGACCTCTTAGTATACACCTCAATCTCAGACCCCGTCATCTTCAGATTGAAAAATTCCACCTCTAGCTTGTCGATGTCGTCCCGACTGCAGTACTCTTCTTTGATCAATTCTTTGAAACCGTTCCATGGGGTGGCATTAGCAACCGCCAGCCCTAGCAATTGAACCTGTGCCTTCCACCAGGTTAACGCAGCACCTTCAAGCGTTCCAGTAGCATATTTTACCCTACGATCTTCAGGGCATTCACACATCTCGAAAACATACTCAAGCTTCTCGAACCAGTGTAGGAGGCCAACAGCTCCTTCTGTGCCGCTGAAAGTTGTAGGTCGGCAGTCCATAAACGTACATACGGGAGGCTCAGCGTGTTGACCTGTTGCGCGAGAATAAAAGACAAGGTTAAGCATGAGGATTGGTTTGCAAAGGTTGGATCTAAACGTCCTAAGGTGAGTTGATATGGCAGGTTATACCTCCTGCAGGGATAGCTGCGAGTGCCTCAGTAACTCGTTCATTGATCAAAACCGTTAACTGGGCTTGAGTCAGGTTGATACGTCCTCCGCGTCCGGTCATGATCTTCACAACGAAGCAACGTAAGTGAGAAAAGTGTCGCGAAAGTGCGTAAGTGTGGGACGATAGTAGAGAGTAAGCACACAAGGTTCAAATAGCAATTATCATGTTAATTAATGCACAGTGTGAACTATCTAACCGACAATATAACATAAATCATACCACCTATTGTGTCGAGTCTTGCACGTGGAGCGAAGTGTCGTTGTTGATCGTTGAGCACTGTACAGGTTATAGTCTGGTTTTATCAAAAAGCTTTTCCCTTTTTAAAACCAAGTTCACTATAACCAATGGCTATGATACCAATCAGTCACACCCCTAAAATCCACCACGCGGAGTACCACCACTTGGAGGCGTGACGTGACCAGGATCGAGCCACCAATCATATTGAACGACGTAAGAGAGTAAGTAAAACCAACCACAATACAATTGGTGACCATAAGACAATAACCGGTTTTAAGTTAACAGCGGAAGCATAAAACGTAAGTTCGAAAACATAAGTTCCATAGTTCATAAGTTTAAAGTTCAAAACGTAAGTTTAAATAGATTCATATGGATTAAATATTAAGCACGGGACATAACAATCCATATCCCACAACAACCTTCTCCTAGTGCAAGCTCCAAAAGCATCTAGCGACCTGTAAGGCATGTAACAACGAGTCAACAACAAAGTTGAGTGAGTTCACGGTTGGTTGATTAGTTTTAAGTTGTTTCTGAAAACGTGGTTTGACTTTCGTTGGCTTATTTGCCGTGGGGGTTACCCCTTAGTTGAAAGTATGTTTAACCAGTTCCTTTTATTACCCAATCCATACCCATGATCAGTGGGGGCTTCCCCATGTGAACTACTAGACGGTATGATGTCGACTACTAACAAAAGTAAGTTGTGCCCTAAGTCAATGTCTATCAGCATTGACCCTTTGCCATAGTCCATTAGTACACGCCCGTTCGGACGACACGGTGTGAGGTTTGTTAAACCTAATAGCGCTATTAACTAATGACCCGCTCGCCATCGGCCTCGGCGATTAAGTCGATATATAATGCGGGACTTAATGATAGAGTTTTGTATAGTAAGTTTTAAGGGTGTTGTCCTACCCAAGGAGGACGAACGTACGTATTCTACCCAAGGCGAATACGCAAGATTAATATTGGCATCCTACCCAAGGAGGATGGCCGTACATATCCTACCTAAGTAGGATATGTAGATTCCGTTTTAATTCTTTAACCCATTCCCAAACCACCGGGAATCCCATGCCTTAGAAAGTGTGTGAACTCACCTTTGGTTGCTCGGTTTGACTCTCAAATATAGCTAACAGTCAAGGTCGGTCAATCACGTCCTAATACGATTACCAGTTAGTCATTTAGTGGTTTCAAATAGAGCACAAAGTTCCTACACGTATCTACCACATAACATGCATTCACTTCAATAGTTCACGCTCATATAAACATTCCACTTATAGCTACTCAAGAACAAGCATACGATATTGCACAATAATACTTTCATTGACATATAACATGTTAGATCATCCTCAGATAACATACTCGACATTTAGACACGCAAATTACTACTTATGTCGTTTCAGCTTTAATATTCAAAACCGGGCTGTTTTCGGACATTTTAATAAAATAGTTAACTTATTCCAAAAATTCCCAAATTATTATAGAATGTCTTAAACGATCCATATATTATTGTATAAAAATCTCGGGATCCAATTCATCACCAATATTTTACAAAAAATCATTTTCCGGACTGAAATCAGATTTATCTTTTTCTGACTACAGTCCACGGAATAATTTATTTAAAATTCATCGAGAGTCCAATTTACAAAATTCCTGTGTGAGAATTACAAATACATCGGTGGTCATCTACAGTACAAATTTCATGATCTAACTCTACACAGAATTCAAGTTATGACGGAAAAAAGAACACATATTTTCAGCAGTAAAAATGCAGCTCTACCTGCTGTTACGAAACGACACTTTGATGTCTGTCGTTAGTGACATGCAAAAACCAACTAAACCAGTAGATAGGGTAAGTCGGATATCGAACCAGAGGAGGACTGTGGAAAGTGTATAATGCTCAGTTTTGATTAAGTACTATTAAAGAGTAAAACTCAATTGTTGGATTGATTGATTATCTAAAAATTACAAACTAAAAAGTGAGGTTTAAATCAAGAGAGAGAACAATGGTTCCTCCAGATTTCAGGTTTTATAGCTAGATTCAATTATGTGTTTAATCGAAACACTCACATAGACATAAGTGTTTAACCTAATTCATCAATTGTGATAACCAACGACTAAGTACTCCGGTCAATACATAACGGGAGGTTATCGAATGATTATCAATTACAATTTACAAACCCTAACCCCATGTCAAATATATCCCAATTACTAGAACTCTCGGGAACTGAATGCTTAGAAATTAAGGTTTAAATAAATGCAATTGTCTACAATCAATAAATCAAATCAAAGTGAAAAGCATCGAATGCTTAGATCACCGAATTATACGACTGTCACAAACACATAAAATTATCCAACTTACGAAACCCTCCATCCGGAGGAAACCATAAAAGACTAGCCGTTCATCTAGGTTGACTGATGATCTTCGTAGACTTGAAATACGGCTGATGGCCTCCTGTCTTTGCCGTCGAAGATGATGATATCTTCTTGTGAATTCCATTTTTTTCTCTTTTAACCCTCACGTGATGATCCTTCTATGTTGTTGACTTTTTAGTGTGGCGGCCCAATCCCTCAAAGAAGTCTGCCGCCAAGTTCCAAAACTCCCTTGACTTTTTGTGATAATATGATCCAATCATCGGCCCAATCCAAAGTCTGCGTATGAATGATCATGTTGTGGGCCTTCTTTAATTCGTTTGTCTCACCATCACCAATGGCTGCGTACAAGCCCAAGTCCCATGTGCTCACATGTGCAAGTGATGTTTATTTTTGTTCCTTCCTGCCGTCGCATGTGCCTCTTGAAGTGTGTATTATTCTTTTCAATTCATGCATGATGTATTATATGTGCTCCTCCAATCAATTAATTGTGGCCAAAAAGTCCAAGTCCCATCAGCAATCGTGGGGCCCCAAGAGTCACATGTGCTCCCCAAAACAAAACTCTAATGTTGCAGTCCAAATTAGAATAATGTGGATTTGATGATTTATCATAAACACTCATGAATCACCCTCTCCTCACAAGTCTGTGAGCCCAATCCATGTGATATTCTTGATGTCGGCCCACCTTTAATTCCTCATAGGATCAATGACGATGTTGATGAAAGAAAATTCATTCTCCAAAGTCCAAGTGTACGTCCATCATTATATATTATTTGCACTTGCATATGAGAATAAAATACCGTAGGCTACGTTTTGTAACGTAAGTTACGCTATGAACCTTCTGTTTGTTTTCTGATTTAGCACATGTAAACTGTAAGTTACGGCCTTGGCACAAATACCATGTGCATCCTGAATTCAACTTTCATTTATTTCTTTAGCTTCAAAACCATATCTTGGCCCGAATCAAGTTCCGAACACAACCGGTTACCTTGTTTATCCTCTTCGGGTATTCCGCTTCATCTCTAACCACTTTAAATTCACCAAATTACGCGATTGTCCTGTAAAACCACAAACTTCCGTAGTGAACATATTCCAAACGTATAATCACATAAACAGCAATAAATCACACAAAATACGTACGTTAACACTCGGGTTTCACACTCTCCATCACATCCCCACACTTATCTTTGATTGTCCTCAAGCAACCATTACAAACATTACTCACCTTATTAACAAATCACCATTAAATCCCTTACCGAATTAACAATTTAAGGTCCCAAGTCATACCCGTCCCATAGACTGACACAACCGAGATTGACAATCTGACAAATAAATGATACGCATTTAAAACAATTTAAGACTTGCCTAACTAAAATTAACATGCTTGTATTACTACACACATGCCACACGCCCCTCACAATAATCACTCCTCTCGGCTCAATCAAGACTAGCGTGTAATGTGCTAGTATATAATTCACTCAAAACCAAATATGCTACTTTGCAATCATAAGCTTGTATAGCAATCATACCTCCACTGTATCAAATAACGCAACACATATCAAAAGGACTTGCAGGTTTTGGGTTAAAGGTAAAGGTAGGGAATTATTTTTGGCTTTTTATGTTTATATGGCGAACACAAAAGAACATACCAAACCATGACAACTTATTCACAATGATACTAACACTTTGGGTGACTTTCGACCCATTTATTTAACACGAACATAACAATGATTTTTTTTTCTTTTTCATTTTTTTCTCTTTTTTTTTCTTCTTTTTTTTTTCTTTTTCAACAAATATCTAACACATAATTGTTATTCATGGTTGGTAATTAAACGGTCAACAAAGGTGTAACAAACGAAATGTATAAGGTTCAACATGGTTAACTAAGGTGGGTTGGATAGACAATCAACAGATAACACAATGGAAGGAATCCTAATGCCTTTATCATTTATGTGCATACGCTAAACCACAGTCTCGGCACGTATCAAACCACACAAGTTCTAACACAAAGTAACATATGGCCTACTCTCAACAATTGAACATTTATTGAAATTCAAGTAACGATCTAGTAGGCTCAAATATCTCACCGAATAAAAAGGAATATGGGTTACCGACACGTAGCATGTGTAATTCCTAAAGCATGTTACCCCTAGTTAGGCATCTCTTCTCAACTATTTTTTTAAAAATCTGTCAGAAATACTCTCATGAAACTTAAAGGGACAACCATGACTAGGGATCTATGTTAGTTTAATATCAGCAAGGAACCCATTAGCGATTGAAAATGTTGGTTTTCATGTAGTTCAAGCATACTTGAAAAACAAAAAATTTCAAAATTTTTCAATTTTTAGCGAATTCAACCCTTCAAGCATTTAAGATCACAATTCTACCAACCCTCTCTCGAGTTACCGCATCCTCACACTTGGGATACATTGTCCCCAATGTATGGTGCAATTTATAGTCATAACCCGAGAGATATCACCCGCAAACCATGAACGGCTAATAACTAGACGACTCGACACATAAAACCACTCCCAACACAAAAATTTCACACCACCAAGTACACAAAAACAAACAAAATAAAGGATAGAGAGACACATTGACCTGATCAGTAAATTAACAAGTGTCTGTAGCGGTGCAGCTGCTGTGATCGGACAGGGACGTAAACATCTCTTGGATTCTCTGACATCTCATCGGGGATGTTGCCAAACATCCCCACACTTGAATCGTTACATCCGCGGGAATTAAACGTAGTAACCTGCCAAAACAGAACCAACACCAAAACAAAACAAAACAAAACAAAACAAAACAAAACAAAAGAACAAATACAATACAATACTCTACATCCTCGGGCTGCCTCCCGAGAGCGCTAAGTTTAAAGGTCTTCAGCCAGACCATACCTGATATGCGTTATGGTGGTCTCAATGCACACTTACCCACTGCATTTCCAATGAATGCCCGAAAATTTACATGCCATCTCCATAAGTTCGTCGGTATAATTGGCATGTTTCGAAAGCACCTGCAGGTTTCGCTAATCCACTTCACGAGATATACCTTGATGTCATGTTGTTTCACCCTTCTCATATTCTTCCTCGTACCCTCTTCCCCACACTTATTAATTTGAATGATTGATATGGGAAGAGGTTCGGTACCCACATTCATCTCATCAGACTGCTCTGCCTCCTCATCCTCACACACCATCTGATCCACCAGTGACTCTTCATCAGATAAAGGATTCATTGGTGTGGTATTATCCTCCACAACCACCTCCTTCATGTTAGAATAATCTCTAATGTCATCAGGTAATGGTGAGAGACGCTCTTCTATTTCTATCTTCATTTTTAACTTCTGACACTTGGAAACTAGGCAGCTGATTCGATCTTCATCGGAAAGGTTGGGTGCTGATAAATGTTGCTCGAGTTTGGACAAAGTCACTTCCAACATAGCAAGCTCTTTCTCCTCCTCGGTCTGATAAGCATAGACACCCTCGGGCTCAGGATATTCCTCAGGATGAGACTGTCGGTATCCCTGATACGGTGTTGAGATGTACGCATCCATCATTTTTTTATTCCAGTACTCTGGATTTTCCAAATACACCGCGCACACATCTTCATAAACAGAAATATGATTATGACCGCAACAGAAACATCATCCATCCGTCCTTGGTTCATAATAAGCATCCTCGTCCCGATCCCATCCGTCAGAGTAATAACCATCCTCCACTTTTGTATCAGAATCATAGAAATATGGTGGAGGGGAAGGATTACCATAGCAAGGCATCGGTGGTTCTTCCAATTTCTCTCTTTCCCGTTTAAATCGGGCCTCGCGGCAACCGATACATGGGTGAAGTGGTTCCCCGCACAAAATACATGTAGAAGAGCCGCAAAATATAGTAAGATCTGTCATCCTGCATAAACACAGCTCAACTACCCACGTAAATCACGAACAAATAAGACGACAAAATAAAAACAAGAATTTTTTTTTAATGAAACTTAACACTAAACACTTTGCGCACGCCTCCCCGGCAATGGCGCCATTTTGATGTCTGTCGTTAGTGACATGCAAAAACCAACTAAACCAGTAGATAGGGTAAGTCGGATATCGAACCAGAGGAGGATTGTGGAAAGTGTATAATGCTCAGTTTTGATTAAGTACTATTAAAGAGTAAAACTCAATTGTTGGATTGATTGATTATCTAAAAATTACAAACTAAAAAGTGAGGTTTAAATCAAGAGAGAGAACAATGGTTCCTCCAGATTTCAGGTTTTATAGCTAGATTCAATTATGTGTTTAATCGAAACACTCACATAGACATAAGTGTTTAACCTAATTCATCAATTGTGATAACCAACGACTAAGTACTCCGGTCAATACATAACGGGAGGTTATCGAATGATTATCAATTACAATTTACAAACCCTAACCCCATGTCAAATATATCCCAATTACTAGAACTCTCGGGAACTGAATGCTTAGAAATTAAGGTTTAAATAAATGCAATTGTCTACAATCAATAAATCAAATCAAAGTGAAAAGCATCGAATGCTTAGATCACCGAATTATACGATTGTCACAAACACATAAAATTATCCAACTTACGAAACCCTCCATCCGGAGGAAACCATAAAAGACTAGCCGTTCATCTAGGTTGACTGATGATCTTCGTAGACTTGAAATACGGCTGATGGCCTCCTGTCTTTGCCGTCGAAGATGATGATATCTTCTTGTGAATTCCCTTTTTTTCTCTTTTAACCCTCACGTGATGATCCTTCTATGTTGTTGACTTTTTAGTGTGGCGGCCCAATCCCTCAAAGAAGTCTGCCGCCAAGTTCCAAAACTCCCTTGACTTTTTGTGATAATATGATCCAATCATCGGCCCAATCCAAAGTCTGCGTATGAATGATCATGTTGTGGGCCTTCTTTAATTCGTTTGTCTCACCATCACCAATGGCTGCGTACAAGCCCAAGTCCCATGTGCTCACATGTGCAAGTGATGTTTATTTTTGTTCCTTCCTGCCGTCGCATGTGCCTCTTGAAGTGTGTATTATTCTTTTCAATTCATGCATGATGTATTATATGTGCTCCTCCAATCAATTAATTGTGGCCAAAAAGTCCAAGTCCCATCAGCAATCGTGGGGCCCCAAGAGTCACATGTGCTCCCCAAAACAAAACTCTAATGTTGCAGTCCAAATTAGAATAATGTGGATTTGATGATTTATCATAAACACTCATGAATCACCCTCTCCTCACAAGTCTGCGAGCCCAGTCCATGTGATATTCTTGATGTCGGCCCACCTTTAATTCCTTATAGGATCAATGACGACGTTGATGAAAGAAAATTCATTCTCCAAAGTCCAAGTGTACGTCCATCATTATATATTATTTGCACTTGCATATGAGAATAAAATACCGTAGGCTACGTTTTGTAACGTAAGTTACGCTATGAACCTTCTGTTTGTTTTCTGATTTAGCACATGTAAACCGTAAGTTACGGCCTTGGCACAAATACCATGTGCATCCTGAATTCAACTTTCATTTATTTCTTTAGCTTCAAAACCATATCTTGGCCCAAATCAAGTTCCGAACACAACCGGTTACCTTGTTTATCCTCTTCGGGTATTCCGCTTCATCTCTAACCACTTTAAATTCACCAAATTACGCGATTGTCCTGCAAAACCACAAACTTCCGTAGTGAACATATTCCAAACGTATAATCACATAAACAGCAATAAATCACACAAAATACGTACGTTAACACTCGGGTTTCACACTCTCCATCACACTTTAAAAATAGTAAACGAAGTCCAAAAATTATGATTCCGGTTCCATTAGAACCATATTTCATAATACATAAATCTAGACTTCAGAAAAATACATTTTTCGTTAAGTTACGGTCCTGTTACAGCCAACTGAAGTTGGCTGTAATCACTAACAGCTTTCTGTTTTCAATCTTTAACATTCTAAAGCGCGCTCGATTGATTCCGTTAACATGTTTAGCGATAAACAACAATACTTACAGCAGATTATAAGTCCTTCATATCAGCACATAATCATCATACACCAAACAACACAAGAACAACATGATTTAACCATATATCTTCTCTTTGTCCACTCTTTACCCTTTTTGTTCAAGACTTAGTTCATGTTCTTTAGTGTTTCTTAATATTTCACCATTCAATCATCTATGAACCACTAAAAATAAGAACAAGATGAAGTTTTTAAGCACTTACTACTAGCTCAAGGCTAGGGGAGAAACAAGGCGTAAAAGTGGTGGATAAAAGAGAACGAGAGAGGTCCTTGAGCTTCCGAACACACCAAGCTTACTTGTAGGGTCTCTTGCACCTTTGGGTATGTATGGAATGCTTGAAGGTGGTGGTATGGTGGTGTGATGGTGGCTGCCAAACACAAGGAAGAGGGAGAGAGCAAGTGTTGTTTGATGTTTGAGTTTGTGAATGAAATGTGTAACTCTTGTGTCTATTTAATAACCAAGTTCATCTTTAACCAAAGTGTATTGTGTTCTTTTGTCCACCAACATCTTCCAATATAAAAATGAAAAGAATTCATGGGGAGTGTCCCCATGTAACCGGTTCCAAAGGGGGGGGGGGGGTATGGGGTTGGGTTTCAATGGATGTTTACTAATCTAGTTTGATTCCAATGTTTAGTTAGTGTGTTGTAATGTGTAATATAATATTTAGTGTGTTAGGGTGTTCGAGGACCCTAACTAGCTCAGAAAAATAGAAATAATGTGTTTGACAATATTTTTGTGTTCCGAGTAAAGTCCGGTTGTTCGGTTCGGTGTTGTTCCGTTAAAGTGCTTAATTAATCCGTAAAGTGTCCTATATATATATTTTTGTAACTTTTTTAATTTTCAACACTCAGGAAGGCATACCGGACTATCTAGTAACTTTTCTGTATACTACTAGTATGTTAACAAGTACATGTAAGTATAACACAGTAATCAGAGAGCAGTTAAATGATTCAGCACAGTCATCAAGTACTTTAATTAACATTAATAGATTGTACGGTTACATGTAAATTTGAGGGTTGTCACAATTGGGGCTTGTACTAATTGTTCCTTCAGCACATTAAACGCGTTTAAACATTTGTCATCGAATTCAAACGGAACATCTTTTAATAATAAGTTACATAAAGGTTTTGTTATGACACTAAAGCCCTTAATAAACCTACGGTAAAATCCAGTGTGTCCTAAAAAGGAATGGACGCCCTTCACATTAATTGAGGGAGGTAAAGTAGAAATGACTCTCACTTTGGCTCTATCAACTTCTATCCCCTTACTTGACACGACATGTCCTAACACTATACCCTCTTGAACCATAAAATGGCTCTTTTCCCAACTGAGCACTAGATTCGTTTGGACACATCGCTCTAAAACCCTAGATAGTTCATCTAAACATGTATCAAATAATGACCCAAAGACTGAAAAGTCAATCATAAAAATCTCTAGAGCATCCCCGACCATATCCGAGAAGATACTCATCATACACCTTTGAAAGGTGGTCGGGGCATTACACAACCCAAATGGCATTCGCCTAAATGCGAATGTGCCATAGGGGCACGTGAATGTGGTATTTTCTTGGTCATCAGGGTGGATAGCAATCTAATTATACCCTGAATAACCATCAAGAAAGCAGTAATATTTCTGACCTGACAATTTTTCGACAATCTGGTCAATAAAGGGCAAAGGAAAGTGATCCTTTGATGTGGCAGCGTTCAGTTTCCGGTAATCAATACATACCCGCCACCCGGTTACCGGCCGAGTGGCTATCTGCTCGCCATTATCGCCCTTGACAATCTGAATGCCTGCTTTCTTCGGCACCGTCTGGGTTGGACTTACCCATGCACTATCTGAAATGGGATATATGATCCCATGGTCCAACCATTTGATTACCTCCTTCTTTACCACCTCTCGCATGTTTGGGTTAAGTCTCCTCTGAGTATCCCATGTCGGCTTTGCATCTGCATCAGTAATAATTTTATGCATACAAATAGAGGGACTTATACCTTTTAAATCGGCGAGAGTCCACCCAATCGCTGCTCGATGGGTCTTTAGCACCTTCAGTAGTGCTTCTTCCTGCTCTTTCTCCAAATTAGCTGCGATAATGACTAGGAGAGTCTGATCCTCTCCTAAAAACGCATACTTCAAATGCGCGGGCAGCTCCTTCAGTTCTACCTTTGGTCGGCTGATTAGTGACGGTTTCAACCCAGATGAAATCTCAGCAGGAAGGCTCTCCACATGATGGGACCATGGAGGCCTTCTCTCTTGCACCGCCTGTGCTTCCAATTTCTGAACTTCTTCTTCCAAATCACACATGTGATTTTCTTCTATCCTGTCACAAAACAAACAAAACTCGGGCATCTCATCCTCTACATGAGGATAGCATCCGTCTATGATATCTTCCATGAAAAATTCATCACTTTGAAACATGTCAGAAACGTTAGAAAACACATTTAATCGGACCTTTCTGTTGCCAAATGTCATGTCGACAGTGCCGGTGCGACAGTCGATCTGAGCATGTGCAGTGGCTAAGAAAGGTCGGCCCAAGATAACATTTGGTTGATTGACTTGATCAGCGGAAACATAGTCAAGCACCAAAAAGTTAACAGGAAAATAGAATTCTTCCACCTTAACTATTACATCGCGAACTATCCCTTGAGGAAGCGTAGGGGTCAAATCTGCCAACACAACAGTTGTGTCGGCACGACGCAGTGGACCAAAATCGTATTGGTCGTACAAGCTTCCCGGAAGGATACTCACGCTAGCTTCGAGATCCAACAACGCCTTACTCATTTTAAAATCACCAACTTGTATTGAAATTAACGGCGTCCCGGGATCTCGTAGCTTAGGTGGAAGGACCCCATTCAACACGGCACTAAGTGTATCAGTTAGATCAACTTTTTTAGGGACTTTGTGCTGCCGTTTTTGAGTACACAAATCCTTAAGGTACTTAGCATAAGCTGGAACCTGTTTAATGGCGTCAATTAAGGGTAAGTTGATTTCACTTGTTTAAATACCTCCAAGATTTCCTCCGGTTGAGGTCCCCTTTTATTGATTATCTTCGTATTACCCGGATCCTTCAAAGCTTCGGGAAAGGGAGGTAAAATTGGTTCCCCTTCCTTAGCCTTGATTGGCTCAGAAGTTGTAGCATGGGTATTTTTACCATTTATTTTAACAATATTAGGTTCCGACTCATCATCACTCGCACCATCTTCACCTAAATCCTCCACCACACCATTAACAAGCTGTGGTGGAGTGTCGACCTTTTTATAACTTTCACCACTACGTAAAGTACTTACTGGCCGACTGGGCTGCCTTTCTTTTGATGAGTGAGATTTGTTGTCGTATCACTCGGTAGCTTCCCACTACTCTGCTTCAGCTCCTTCATCTCGGTTGCAAGTTGGCCCATCTGTGTAGTTAATGATTGAATGGCCTTATCTCGCACCTCATCCTTTTGAGCACAGTTTTGTAAATCAAGTTGAATTGCCTTCAACATCTACATCACATCATTATTCCACAAAGTGTTAGAAGGTCCAGTTGGTCCTCTTTGATAGCTTTGGTAGCCACTTTGAAAATTACCTTGAAATCGGTTCTGAATAAAATTCCTTTGGCCACCAGATTGATTATTACCTTGAAATCCCGAATTTAGTTGATTATTTGTGCTCCCATAGCTAAAATTCGGATGATTTCTAAGGCCCGGGTGATATGTGTTGGACTGCATGTTGAAGTTTCTTCCACCGCCCCCACCTTGCACAAAATTCACATCCTCACCTTCACCATGAATGGCTGGGCATTGATCTGCGATGTGCCCTATATCTCCACAATGTCTACACATTGGGAACTGTCCACTTGCATCAGGTGGGTCTCTACTGCTCTCACCACTTAATGTCGTGCACTTCTAGAAGATTAAGCCTTGCGTTTTAACGTCCTTGCGGTTTTTTCTAAGAATTCCCAATCATCCTCTTCATAATTCGTTTCAAAAGTACCATTAGAGATTGAATTCACATCTCTTGCATCCTCATCTGTTAAGCCTTCGTGAAATGCATTGAGAAGCTCCCACAAATATATGCCGTGATGTGGACAATTCTTGAGCATCATCTTAAAGCGATTGAATGCTTCGTGAAATAGCTGACCGGGTTGTTGTCGGAACCCCCGAATATCCATCCTCGTGTTGTTAGTACGTAAATGAGTATAGAATTCATCTAAAAATAGTTGCTACATTTCGCCCCATGTGAAAATCGAAGCCGACGGTAGCGAATGGAACCATTGCTGCGCTTTGTCTTCGAGTATGAATTGGAAGAGTACCAATTTCACATCGTCAGCTGAGAAACCTTGACTGCTGATTGTGTTACAACGTGCATCATACGCAACAATTTGTAAATATGGTTCTTCATGTGCTTGACCATGAAATTTAGGCAGACTGGATATTGATTGTGTCGGTACTTCAAATAACCGCCCTCCTTGTAATTGTGGGATCACAACCGGTGATGGGTTGTTCGCTATAGCAGGTTTGAAGTGGCTCTCGATACCGCGGACTGGACCTTGATTGTTTCTCCGTGGAATACCTTCCGGTAGATTCACCGGTTGGTGTAAGTTTCGCGGAAGTGGTCTTACCTGACCCGGCATCTGAGGTACCGGTGGTGGTAATGGAATATCCACTGGCCTTCTCGGAACAGGCTGCTGATTGATCAGGTCAGGTTGATGATATTGCTGCTGTGTCATCGGTATCGGCTGGATCTGCGGTTGCACATATTGTTGATACCCCAAATTCCCTTGATTAACTCTTTCGAATCCACCCACTCTGGCTGTTTGCCTCTCGTAACTACCCGTATTAACCACTTGTCTCTCATTTTGACCCACGTAATTATCATATTCCTCAAAGCCATCTTCGAAAATCCCTGAATTATTTCCTTGATCATAAATGGTCGATCTATAAAGGTGTGGCATTGGCTGACTTTGCTGTGAAATAACCGGTCGGGCGGCTTACAGAAATGATGTTGCATTAGGTGCTTGAGTCTGACTCGGTGATGCAGTGTCATCGAGAATGATTCTAACGTAAGGAGACGACTACTGTAAATTGGCAGCTAGGTTGTAGCTGGGTGTTGAAGAGATGTTGCTTGGGTGGAAGTTTGTTGAATGTTATCAAAGTTTGGGAAAAATGTTGAGAATGATGGTACTGGAGAGGTAGAGGTAGGTTGTGTAGACTGTGGTGGGGGTGGTGGAACTGGTATGGTAGTGTTCGGTGAAGGGTGGGTAGGTGTTGGTGAGAATTGTAGCTGCTGTAGTGGGTTTTGCAGTTGTTTCTCTGGAGTTGCTGAGTTCTCCATTGTCTTAAGTGTTGGTGTTGGTGATTGTAAAATCTTGTTCTCACGATATATTACTCTCCTTGTATGCTTCACTGTTCTCTCGATCTCTGGGTCGAACACGAATGGTGATGACTTCCCAAAATTCCGAGTATGATGCATACACTTCCTAGATCACCTGCACAAACAAAAACAAGAAAACCTCGCGTAAATCCGAATAAAACAGAGTAAACCTGTTTTTGAATTTTTGTATATTTTTAACTAAAACTAGAACTTAACACTAAACACTTTGCGCACGCCTCCCCGGCAACGACGCCATTTTGATGTCTGTCGTTAGTGACATGCAAAAACCGAAATAAACTAGTAGCTAGAGTAAGTCGGATATCGAACCAGAGGAGGATTGTGGAAAGTGTTGTAATGAAAAGTATTAATCAACTACTATTGAATTGAGAAAATCAGGTTGATTGATTAAGAGAATTATCTAAGTTAACAAACAAAAATTAAGATTTAAATCAATAGGTGAGAAGATGGTTCCTCAAGATTTCAGGTTTTATAGTTAGTTTCAACTATGTGTTTAATCGTAACTACAGAGACATAGGTGTTGAATTTGATTAACTAATTGTGATAACCAACGACTAAGTACTCCGGTCAATACATAACGGGAGGTTATTGAATAATTATCAATTACAATTACAAACCCTAACCCCATGTCAAATATATCCCAATTACTAGAACTCTCAGGAACTGAATGCTTAGAAATTAAGGGTTAAAAAATGTAACTGTTTACAACCAATAAATCAAATCAAGGTGAAAAGCATCGAATGCTTATATCACCAAGTTAAAACGATTGTAGCAAACACACAGTATCACTTAACTTACAAAATCCCTCCATCCAGAGGAAACCATAGAAGTTTAGCCGCTCATCTCGCTCACAAAATCAACAAAAACTTGAATTGATGAAGAGTTCATGGTTGATTGGATGATTGTATGGAAGATCTTGATGAATTCGGGTGAAAAAGTCTTCAACTTGGAGCCCTTGAATGCCTAGGATCAACCTTCGAAGATGGAATAATGATTGCCACCATCATTAACCCTAATATATACCACTAGGCTCTTTTTGCGCGTTTTTCTTCTTTACGGACCGTAAGCTACGGTCTTGGACCGTAAGCTACGGTCTTGGACCGTAAGCTACGGTCCAGAATCTCTGCCCAACATGTGTACGCCAAACCGTAACCTACGGTCAATGAACCGTAGGCTACGGTCGCATTCCCTAAGTCCCTTGTTACTTCAAATCAACATTCGTAAGCTACGGTTGTGAGACCGTAGCCTATGGTTTCAATTTTCTGATCCGTTTGTTGTTTGCACATATCCACCCATAACCTACGGTTGTGAGACCGTAGGCTACGGTTCATGATTTCTAACCAAGAATCAAATAACACCAAGGACTCGTAAGCTACGGTTTGAATATCGTAGCCTACGGTCACGATAGGGCCTCCTTTATCTCTTCTCTTTCAAACTTTCACATAATAACATTTTGGTCCATGTACTTTACTTCTCCATCCTTCTCACATATTCAAGCACATAATAACTTTCAATTAAGTGCCAATTGACCCCTAGACTTTATACTTCCTTGATTCTTGCATATATGAACTTCAAACAACTTTCATAATAGACCAAATTAATCCCTGAACTTTGCTCTTCCATACTCCTTTCACTAGTAGCTCTTTATATCAACCGAACAAACTCCAAAATTCATTCTCAAGCTGCAATATCCCATCCAATGCTTGCAACTTCATCTTTAACCATTATAAATGCACCGAATTACGTGTTTTACCTGCAAATCACCAAATTCTCGTAGTTATCTCATTCTAAGCAAGTAAACACATCAAACACACGTAAAATATAGTATTTAAACATTCTAAAGCTCGGGTTTCACCCTCTCTATCATCAGATCACACCAGCTCTGATTTCAGCGGGTGTGATAGATTGGTCTTAGAGCTATAGGTTTCAGCGAATTAGGTTTCTGTAGAGATACCTAGGCTCTAACCTCACTTTCCTCTGGGGAGTTAGATTCTTAAGACTTTGAATACATACAGAACGCCTAGGATTCGAATATGGGTTCCAACCGTTGCCGAGAACAATGAGTCAACAATTTTGTTTTAAACATATGCAAGTGTTGTGTTTGGTACACTGTACACGAAACAATTACATACAGTAAGCAAAACCATGAGAGTTTTGATAACATGCATATAGGACCTTTGGAAAACTCTTGACGAAAACTTATGTCGAATCCATTAAAGGTCAGTGCGTAGGAACTGCGACTATTAACTCGGGCAAACGTTATTATCTATATTGTCCATGCTATTTTTTTACCCGATCAGATAACCTACGCAAAAACAAAGTTCTGACGTGCAAATATACATGAAACTCAAACTATAAATCAATGGATGTCGGAGAACATTACATATGACTTTTGAGGCAAGGCCTTTGGAAAAACATGATTGGGCACGTCAACAATGATACTAATCCCGTCAGCGGGAGAACTACTGACCGAAATGCGGCACTTTGCCACGGGAGCCTGCAAGTGACACGAATCACACTGAGGTATGTCCAAACGAAATTTCACAACAATCGGTATTTAGTCTAATGGTACTCACAATTATTGGCACTTGAAAAGAAGTCACATGTCTTCGCACTCCCCTACCTCATTAATGGCAATTATGCTATGTTCGACATTCCATGGAAATGTCACCTAACAATTGGTCATCCCACAAAATTTCAGGTAAGTCCTCGAATTTCTTTATTTGAAATTCCGACTTTTGCATATAGTGAGTAGGTTTTCACACCCCTACTCCTCCAGATGGTCGTTGTATCACGAGAATTTCTTTCATCATAGCGAACACTTGTTTGCTTCATTTCTTGATAAATTCATATGTTACGCATGCATTGTTTGTTGCACATGTAGTTAGTTTGATTCTTGAAGACCATCGGGGGCTTCACTCGAAATTGTTGCTTTATCAAAGTTCAAATATTATTTCGCTATACTTAATCTTTGCATTGTGATCTATATGACCCGCATTAATGCAAAGCATTGACTCTTTGATATCGAGTCAATGAACTGGTTGAAACTCCTTTTATTTTCGAGTTACATACATGGTTTTATGTTGTAACCATGTCAGAAGTTCTTGTCGATACATGTATCCATTGTTGGATTGCGTCTAGACCAAGTTCAATTGTTTGAACTTGCTTGCAATATATATTCAATTCAAGGTCCCATATGATGGATTGAGGCCATCATATTCAAAGTAATCCCAACAAGAACTTCATTTGTTTCGAACCATAATAAGCTTATTTGGTCTTCGACTTCATTGAATCGTTTCTTTGATCACGACCACCTTGTGGTGACGTTTTCACAAAATTTGAAGCTAACGCTAATCTCGATTGCACACATCATGTACAGATTTAATTATTTATTTATTTAGAGTAAATTATGTTTTTGCCCCTGTGGTTATATCACTTTTACTATATTAGCCCAAAATAAGAATTTTTAACATATATGCCCCCATGGTCTCTATAACTAACCATTTTAGCCCCTAAGTCTAGAGATCATGGGGGCCAAAATGGTTAGTTATAGAGACCATGGGGGCCAAAATGGTTAGACTTAGGGGCCAAAATGGTTAGTTATAGAGACCATGGCGGCAGATATGTTAAAAATTCTTATTTTGGGCTAATACAGTAAAAGTGATATAACCATATGGGCCAAAAACGTAATTTACTCATTTATTTATATTAAATCCACTTTTTTGGTTTATCGTAGTAAAGAAATCTTGATACAATCGTGTGTTAAGATAATGGTACACAAATTCATGCCATATATAACGGTGTACCTCTTGACGGTTCTTTCATCATCGTCAAAGTTTTTGCGATATTTATTGCTCTTTCATCTTCGATCGAACACACTATTTATTTGTTGTTTTATTATCAATTGCAAATCCTATGAGATTTGTTTGGAATAAATATTCAGATTTACTTCATTGAACCTTTCATCTAATTTCAAACACGGTGAACTTGTCCGGTCACCGCTATTATTGAATTATTTCGATCACTATGACACCTTGTGGCGTCGGTATAAACTTGTAGCTTGGGCTAATCATGATCGATCGTTTCATGCAAAACTACGTATGCTTTTTGTTTGACTAATCATTTAAATTGTCGCACCCCAACCGATGGCGGAAACATCGGAGTGAGACGAAGATAGATTGCTCATTGCACACAACACTAAAAGTGACAATAAAATTAACATAAACCAATTTCATTTCATAACAAAAGTGGGATTACAATACAAGAAAATACAACATATTTCGATGCAACAAACAAAGTACAACATAGCATAATCCAAAATTGATACAATAAGTCAAAATCTATGATTTCTAGATGTGTATCTAAGGCCTCGTCACTACGCCCATTTAATCTTCAGCATCATCATGCAACATGTTATAAAGTATAGATCAACACACAAGGCATTGACGAGTATACAAGTTTTGATACATAGCATAATGGTAAAAGTTTAAACGAATCCTCATGGCAACCTAGTTATCTAGATAAACAATAAACTGGCATGTGAACAAACTAGTCAACCCAAAGTTTAACGCAAGAAAAGACTTAACAGGACCCAACGTTCATAGGCGGTGTGTTACTCCTATAGTGCTATACACGTCAAGGGTAGGCTCGTACGAAGTTAATGACAAGTTCAACACAAAACGTTCAAACCCAGATTAAAGTATCAAGTATAACGTATGCATGCATGTATTGGATTGTTCGTGCATTTTGTATAAAAGTCTAAGTGTAAGTTTATAACATAACATATTGCACCCCAAAGTGTGTAAAATAAATGGGGGTTCGAGTATACTCACAGTTTTGCTAATTCTTCATTAGAATCCTAGTGAGCCTAGTTTTGGCAGGAGTAGGCGGACGTAGTAAAGGAACACCGAGGTTATTCTACCCCACGAGCAAAGGGATAGTGGAACTATTACAGGAACACCAAGGTTACCCTACAGGGTGAACAAAGGTGTGAGTTGGAGGATTTAGATTTATCGAATTGAAATACTTAGTATAATATGAAAATAATAAGTAAAAATAAACAAAAAGTGTATTCTAATTATCATGACAACGAACATGACATTAGAATGACGGGAACGGAAATACGAACTGTTTGGAAAAGTGTATCTGGGACGGATGTGCCATTCGTACGAATGGGCACATTCGCACGAACTGGACAGTTTGTTGACAAATTCTTGTTTTAAACCTTTTAACTATTAATTAGTTAAGTTCGCGTTTTCTGTTAAGTTTATTAGTTATAGTATTAGTGTATTATTAGTCCAATAATATCAGAAGTCTCATAGAAGTCATGCATGGAGGTTAAAACCTCGTTATTGATCACCAAAGCACAAATCAGTTAAACTGATTGGTTGGTCATGATTTACAGAAAGGAAATAACAGAATGTAAAGTATACCAAACAACCGAACAATGTACAACCCAGGTGTGCCAACACAACATGGAAAGGTAATCCTAAGTGTCGGACGCTGGACGAGGTTCACTTGTTCTAGGTCTAGGAATTTGTTTAGGCGTTTGTCTACGAGTTTAAGTGGGGCGGTGGTTCTAGATTGGAAACCAAAGTTCCCACAGAACACACATTGATGTTCCAGAATTAACCATATGAAGAATAGCAATCCGGAATTCATTCAACACTTGAAAATCGTCGGAACATGAAGAACAGTTGCATTCATACGGATGGGAAGTCATATTCACACGAATGGGGATGCCCCATTCGGACGGATGCGTCTGCCATTCAGACGGATGTGGCTATTTCCTACGTAAATCAGTTCGGTTTTGTTTGAACTGACCACCTGCTTAACTGGAATTGGTTACATCTCGAATCCACAACTATTTACTCAGCTTGTGAGCTTGACGAACCTAAGATCCAGTTAAGTTTGATTTTAGAAAATGGTTTTTGAAAAGATCTAGCCTCATTTCAGTTTGGTCCTCAACAGTGTGAGAGTTTGTATCAGATTGCCCAAGCAAATCTGAGAAACCAAGTGAAAAGATGAAGTAGAATCCAAGTAAAACTTTGTAAAAATCAGAAAAAGTAGAAGAATTAGTTGAGGAACAGAAGTCTCGAGATTCAATACTAAGTTAGGAGTGACTGAGATAAGCTCCAACTGCTTCTGCTAAAGGCTGGTTCGAGAAAGAAATCTGAGTGTTGAAGGTTTGGAATGAAGAAGGAGTGCTCGTATTTACAGGCTGAACTGCAAACTAAGTGCGGATGGGCTTTAATAGCGGATGGGACCTTTCGGAAGGATTAGGCCGGCTCATCCACATGAACGCGCCAGTCCGAAAAGCCCAGTGTTCCAATTTTGCTAAATTTGACGGTTTTAAGCGTTTTAAACGTATAAGTGCAATGTATAAGTGTTGTGCATAAATAAAGTAGTGGAAAAAATGTATTTTGTATGTATAATAAGTATGAATATGTATGAATTTACATGTAAAGAAGTGTCAAGTGTATATGTAACATGAATGATCGTCAAGTATTTATGTATATTGTATAACAGAAGTATGTAAAAGATGAAATTCTTATTATGATTCAAGTTGCAGATTACAACGTATAAAATGAAGTACGAATACAAGGGATTACAAGTTTCCATAAATGGAAAGTACAATGAAATTGTTAAATAAAGAAAGTTACAAAAAGTGAGGCATTACAGTCTCTCCTCCTTTAGGAAATTTCGTCCCGAAATTTAGGAAGATGCAACGAATAGATGCGGATATTTAGCCTACATATCACTTTCGAGTTCCCAAGTAAACTCAGCACCATTTTTTCTTCCCATCGAACCTTAACGATAGGAATTCGACTGCCCCTCAATTGCTTGATGCCTCGATCCATGATTTCGACAGGTTTCTCCACGAAGTGTAGATTCTCGTTGATTTAAAGATCTTCGAGTGGAACTGGAAGTCCTTCTTCTGCTAGGCATTTCTTTAAGTTGGAGACGTGGAAAGTAAGATGAACGTTATTGAGCTCTTGAGGTAGGTCCAGTCGATACGCTACCTTACCAATCCTTTCGAGAATCATGAAATGACCTACGTAGCAAGGAACGAGTTTCCATTTCTTACCAAATCGAACTACACCCTTCTAAGGGAATACCTTGAGAAGTACAAAGTCACCCACGTTGAATTCCAAAGGTTTGCGATGCTTGTCGGCGTAACTCTTTTGTTGGCTTCTGGCATTCAGCAGGTTGTCTCGAATCAGTAAATCTTGTCCGTCGTCTCTTGTATAAGCTCGGGACCGGTGATTTGAGCTTCTCTGATCTCGTGCCAACAAATAGGTAAACGACACTTACAACCATACAATGCCTCAAATGGTCATTTGAATACTCGCGTAATAATTGTTATTGTACGAGAATTCGATCAAAGGCAAGTGCATATCCCAGTTGCCACCAAAATCGATTACGCATTAATGAAGCATATCCTCTAGAGTTTGGATAGTACGGTTGGTTTGACCGTCAGATTGAGGATGAAAGCGGTGCTAAGGTTGAGATGAGTACCTATAGCGGTTTGAAATGTTTGCCAAAGCCGAGAAGTGAAGCGACTATCATGGTCAGAGATGATGTCAATGGGAATACCATAACGACAAATGACTTCATCCGTGTAGATACGAGCCAATTTCTCGACTTTGTAATCTTCACGAATGGGGAGAAAGTGAGTTGATTTGGTCAATCGACCAATGATCACCCAAAACTATCATGACCAGGCGAAGTACGAGGAAGCTTAGTAATAAAGTCCATGCAATGCACTCCTATTTCCAGACAGTAATTTTTGGTTATTCGAGCAAGCCAGAGGGACATTGATGTTCAGCTTTAACCTTGGAACAAGTGAGACACTTCGAAACGAAGGTGGCGATATCTTTCTTCATTCCAGGCCACCAATAGGACGTATGCATGTTGTGGTACATCTTATCAACACCAGGATGAATAGAATACCTAGATTTGTGTGCCTCCTTCATCAGAAGTTATCGAAGGTTATCACGATTAGGAATCTAGACACGATCGAGGTGGTATAGAATACCATCGGATTTAGTTATGAGACTTTCTTCTACACCACATCGCATATCGTTATAGAGGTTACCCTCGTTAACAGATGCGTATTGAGCTTCACGAATGCGGTTTCGAAGATCATTGACAAGTTGGAAACAACGAATACCCTTGACATGGGTTTTACGACTAAGTGCGTTGGCCACGACGTTCGCTTTACTTGGATGGTATCAAATTTCGCAGTCTTAGTCGTTTAATAACTCTACCCAGTAACGCTGGCGCATGTTCAGTTCCTTTTTGTTGAAGATGTGCAGAAGGCTCCATATCTTCAAGGCAAGAACAACTGCACCAAGTTCAAGATCGTGCGTAGTGTAGTTTTTCTCATGTATTTTGAGTTGCCTCGACGCGTAAGCGATAACCTTGTCCCGTTGCATGAGAACACAACCAAGTCCTAGGTTTGAAGCATCGCAATACACGACAAAGTCATCATTACCATCGGGAAGAGAAGGATAAGAGCATTGCAAAGAATGTTCTTGATCTTTTGAAAAGACTCCTCTTGTTCGGGACCCCAAACAAAAGGTTTCTCCTTTTGAGTCAAGGAAGTAAGAGGAAGGACAATTTTTGAGAAGTTTGAAATGAAATGACAATAATAAACAGCTACACCAAGAAACAAACGAATTTCAGACGGAGATTTAGGTGCGATCCAATTCTTCACAACTTCAATCTTTGCAGGGTCAACGTGAATACCAAGTTCGTTGACAGTGTGACCAAGGAATTGAACCTCTTTTAACCAAAATTCACACTTGGAGAATTTGGTGTAAAGACGTTTAGCGCGTAAAAGCTAAAGGATAAGACGCAAGTGTCACTCGTGCTTTTCTTGAGTGTTGGAAGATGAGGATATCATCGATGAAGACGATCACGAAACGGTCTAAATAAGCTTTGCACACACGATTCATCAAGTCCATGAAAACCGCAGGTGCATTGGTCAAACCGAAGGGCTTGACCACGAACTCGTAATGACGATAACGTGTACGAAATGCGGTTTTGGGTATATCTTCTTCGAGGACTTGAAGTTGATGATAACTAGGGTGAAGATCAATCTTAGAAAAACAATTTGCGCCTTGTAATTGATAGAAGAGATCGTCAATACGAGGAAGAGGATATTGGTTTTTGACAGTAAGCTTGTTGAGCTCACGATAGTCAATGCACATCCGAAATGATCCATCTTTCTTTTTGACGAAAAGAACAGGAGCGCCCCAAGGAGAAGTACTAGGGCGTATAAAGCCCTTGTCAAGAAGCTCTTGAAGTTGGCTCGATAGCTCTTGCATTTCCGAGGGTGCTAAACGGTAGGGAGACTTAGCGATAGGCGTAGCGCCAGACACTAAATCGATGCGAAAGTCAACAAAACGAGCAGGAGGCGGACCAGGGAGATCGTTGGGGAAAACATCGCGAAAATCACAAACAACAGGAACATCACTCATGCTCGGGCCCTTATCCTTCTTTTCCACAACATGGGCACGAAAGGCGAAGGAACCCTGACCCAAGTGTTTGTTCGCTTGAGTACACGACATAAGCTTGAGACCCTTAGAAGGTTTCTCACCATAGACGTGTAAAGAATCACCGTTAGGAGGAGGTAAATGAATGAACTTATCAGAACAAACAATTCAGCACGAACTCACCTAAGCCAATCCATACCTACTATGATGTCGAAACTACCCATTTGCATAGGTATGAGGTCAATCGGAAACGTATGATCGTTAAGATTTAAAGAACACTTAAGAAGAACAGAATCGACAGTGATGGATTTACCATTTGCGACTTCGACAGCGAAAGATTTGGGCAACTTAGATCGTCTACACTTAAGCATAGGTTCGAATTCAACAGATACAAAAATTTTATCCGCACCAGTATCAAATAAGCAAGATGAATAGACATTGTTGACAAGAAACGTATTGTTAATGCCGTCGTTGGCGTTCTGTGCCTGAGCGGAGGTGATGACGAATGCTCTGCCACGAGCTTGCTGAAGTTGCTGCTACTGCTGTTGTTGTTGGCGCGTTGGTTGCAAGCATTAGCAAGATGGTTGAGATTGAAACATTTGAAGCAGGCATGAACATGAGTGGCCTGTGGTTGAGCTTGGTTGGGTGCAGGGTTTTGAGCTATGACAGCTTGGTTTTGGATGAGTGCGGGTTTGTGACACTGAGGGGCAAAGTGCCCATACCGATTGCAATTAGTGCACAAACGGCATAGAGCGCTGATTAGATAATGGTACAGACAAGTGTTACACTTGGGTTGAGTCCTAGTGTAGGCTTTACGTTATGGCTAGGTGTTGGGTGTAGCAGGAATTGATTGCAAAGGTTTGGGGTTTTACGGAGTGACGACCGCACAATTTTGACTCAAAGCCTTCTGCTTCTTGTTCTTGTTCTTATTGGATGGTTGGGAGGAGGATGGTTCAACAGTGGTAGCATTGGTGGTGGCTTGGTGTGCATTCTTCGAGGGAGTCTTCTCAGATGTCCCACGAATGATGCAGTTGTTATTAAGGCGGGCTGCCAAATGAAAGGTGTCCTCGAGAGTTTTAGGTGAAGTAGACTCCACGAGGTTCATGATTGAGGTGGGAAGGCAATTGATGTATTTGTTGATGGCTTTGTCAACGGTGTCAACTTGGCCAGGGCATAAAATACTCAGCTGCTTGAAGCGTGCGGTGAGATCAGCGTTATCGTCCCCAATCTGCTTCAAATTCCAGAATTCATTTTCTAGTTTTTGAAGTTCGTGGGGAGGACAAAACTCATCCCTTATAGGCTTCTTCAAGCCAGCCCAAGGTAAGGCGTGGGCTACATCATTTCCTCGCGTGTTACGCTTAGAAGTCCACCAATCGAGCGTTGTCGATCGGAATACTCCTATCATGTTTTGGGTTCTAAGGTTTTCAGGACAACCACTTTGGAGGAAGGTTAGTTCTATGGCATCGAACCATCGAATCATGGCAATAACGCCTTCTTCCCCAGTTAATTCGAGAGGTTTACAGGCCATGAATTGCTTGAAAAGGAATGTCGCCTTAGATGTTTCCACCTTTGAGTCGACGGAGGCATAAGGGGTTTCAATGATGGGTTGGATTTTGCTGACAATATCGGGTATAACCTTGGCCATTTGTTCAGCGATCAAACCCACGAGTTCCTGCTTGGATATAGAGTCGCCGTCGTTGGAGCCTTTCTTTGAACCTGAGCGCGACTTATTTGACTTCTTGCCTGAGTTTGGGGAAGACATCTAGCGGATCGAAGGAGAAATAAAGGATGAGACTTTATCATAATTTAAAAATATTGTTTTGCATGTATAAGCATTTAAGGATCACGTAGTCACGTATGTTTCGCATAAGTTGGCATGAATTCGACAAGTATCCATAAAGTATAAACACGTATGATTGCATAAAGGAGTAAAAATTTAGTTTATTCTCGAGAATTATTATTGTTTTTTATTATGAGAGACGTGCGATTTGTGTATCGGTCTTGAAATGAACGAGGTAACAATTATTAAAACCACATAGAAATTGAGATAACATAAAAGAGAGGCGTAATAAAAATGTTGGATTGTTTCGGGTATAGAAACTTCGACTATTCCAAAGTGAATCGAAAGTCCTTTCAAATTAGGGAAACGTGCTTTGGCCTATAGTTAAGATACTCTAGTCGAGAAGCGATTAATGGCATCTTACTCTTCCAATTACTACATGTCCCTAATCTATTAGAAAATCGAAACTTGGGCGGGATTGAAAATCGAGGAGTGGGACTAGCTGACAAGATGCGGGTTTCACCCCTAACTTGGCAACATCGTACCCTAGTGTGGTTGGTACTCGTCGAGTCAATAAAACTAATTCCAACACTTTGACAAGGGTCCACTTGATTTTGAATTGGAAATTTACCTTCAAGATGTGGATTTCACTCCTAACTTGATGGCGTAATTTCGTGCAAAAATAGTATTAGCGAATTGAGAGTCGTTCACTAAATTGTGGGTTTCACGCCTATTTTGGTGAACTCGTCTCGTTTGTAATACGAGTGTCTTCAAGTCTTCAACGTATATAATGTAAATGTCTTAGGAAAGACATATTGTAAGTATTAAGACAAAAGAAAGAGATAGAAGCAAATAGGAAGAATTAACAAGTTAAACAAGTATCAAGAATGGTTAAAGTATGGTACCTACTATAGAGTAGGTCGAATCATGGCAATTCTATCTAATTCCCTATAGTAATAGCTCTGATACCAATCTGTCACACCCCAACCGATGGCGGAAACATCAGAGTGAGACGAAGATAGATTGCTCATTGCACACAACACTAAAAGTGACAATAGAATTAACATAAACCGATTTCATTTCATAACAAAAGTGGGATTACAATACAAGAATTTCAACTACAATATAATTCGATACAACAAACAAAGTACAACATAGCATAATCCAAAATTGATACAACAAGTTAAAATCTATGATTTCTAGATGTGTATCTAAGGCCTCGTCACTATGCCCATTTAATCATCAGCTGCAACATGTTATAAAGTATAGATCAACACACAAGGCATTGTCGAGTATACAAGTTTTGATACACAGCATCATGGTAAAAGTTTAAACGAATCCTCATGGCAAGCTAGTTATCAAGATAAACAATAAACCGGCATGTCAACAAACTAGTCAACCCAAAGTTTAACGCAAGAAAAGACTTAACATGACCCAACGTTCATAGGCGGTGTGTTACTCCTATAGTGCTATACATGTCAAGGGTATGCTCGTACGAAGTTAATGACAAGTTCAACACAAAACGTACAAAACCAGATTAAAGTATTAAGTATAACGTATGCATGCATGTATTGGATTGTTCGTGCATTTTGTATAAAATTCTAAGTGTAAGTTTATAAGATAACATATTGCACCCCAAAGTGTGTAAAATAAAAGGGGGTTCGAGTATACTCACAGTTTTGCTAATTCTTCGTTAGAATCCTAGTGAGCATAGTTTTGGCAGGAATAGGCGGGCGTAGTAAAGGAACACCGAGGTTATTCTACCCCGTGAGCAAAGGGATAGTGGAAGTAGTACGAATGTGTATTCTGATTATCATTCAAGTCAAGATAATAACACTTAGTATAATATGAAAATAATAAGTAAAATATGAAACTAACAAGTAAAAATAAACAGAAAGTGTATTCTGATTATCATGATAGCGAACATGACATCAAAATGACGAGAACGGAAATACAAACGGTTTGGACATGCGTATCTGGGATGGATGTGCCATTTGTACGAATGGGCACATTCGCACGAACTGGACAGTTTGTTGACAAATTCTTGTTTTGAACCTTTTAACTATTAATTAGTTAAGTTCCCGTTTTCTGTTAAGTTTATTAGTTATAGTATTAGTATATTATCAGTCCAATAATATCAGAAGTCTCATAGAAGTCATGCATGGAGGTTAAAACCTCGTTATTGATCACCAAAGCACAAATCAGTTAAACTGATTGGCTGGTCATGATTTACAGAAAGGAAATGACAGAATGTAAAGTATACCAAACAATGTACAACCCAGGAGTGCCAACACGACATGGAAAGGTAATCCTAAGTGTCGGATGCTGGACGGGGTTCACTTTTTCTAGGTCTAGGAATTTGTTTGGGCGTTCGTCTACGAGTTTAAGAGGGGCGGTGGTTCTAGATTGGAAACCAAAGTTCCCACAGAACACACACTGATGTTCCAGAATTAACCATATGAAGAATAGCAATCTGGAAGTCATTCAACACTTGAAAATCATCGGAACATGAAGAACAGTTGCATTCGTATGGATGGGAAGTCACATTCGCACGAATGGGGATGCCCCATTCGGATGGATGCGTCTGCCATTCGGACGGATGTGGCTGTTTTCTAGGTAAATCAGTCGGTTTTGTTTGAACTAACCACCTGCTTAACTGGAATTGGTTACATCTCGAATCCACAACTATTTATTCAGCTTGTGAGCTCGAGAAACCTCATATCCAGTTAAGTTTGATTTTAGAAAGTTTGTAAAAACGGTTTTTTAAAAGATCTAACTTCATTTCAGTTTGGTCCTCAACAGTGTGAGAGTTTGTATCAGATTGCCCAAGCAAATATGAGAAACCAAGTGAAAAGATGAAGTAGAATCCAAGTAAAACTTTGTAAAAATCAGAAAAAGTAGAAGATTTAGTTGAAGAACAGAAGTCTCGAGCTTCAATACTCACTTAGGAGTGACTGAGAAAAGCTCCAATTGCTTCTGCTAAAGGCTGGTTCGAGAAAGAAATCTGAGTGTTGAAGGTTTGGAATGGAGAAAGAGTGCTCGTATTTATAAGTTGTACTGCATACTAAGGGCGGATGGGCTTTTATAGCGGATTGCCCTTTCGGACGGATTGGGCCGGCCCATCCGCACGAACGCGCCAGGCCGAAAAGCCCAATGTTCCATTTTTTCTTAATTTGACGGTTTTAAGCGTTTTAAACGTATAAGTGCAATGTATAAGTCTTGTGCATAAATAAAGGAGTGTAAAAATGTATTTTGTATGTATAATAAGTATGAATATGTATGAATTTGCTTGTAAAGAAGTATCAAGTGTGTATGTAACATGAACGATCATCAAGTATTTATGTATATTGTATAACACAAGTATGTAAAAGATGAAATTATTATTATGATTCAAGTCTCATATTACAACGTATGAAATGAAATACGAATACAAGGGATTACAAGTTTCTATAAATGGAAAGTACAATGAAATTGCTAAATAAGGAAAGTTACAAAAAGCGAGGCGTTACATAAATAGTCTTAATGGAACTATGTATTAAAGCGATGATACACTAAATTCTGTTGTATTTTGGTGTATCCTTGCAATTCAATGATGTCAACCCACTGATTTATTCATTTATTGGTTCGATGGCTAACGAATCATTTTCATTGTTTCTTTTTCAAACAAGAGTTTGTTGATTTTGTGCTTCATTTATACAACAACCAACACAAGATTCCGTTGGTAGTAAATTCTATTGTTTCCAGATTTATTTGCAGATTGTGAACGTTCATTTGGAATTATATTGGTCGAAATTCCTCTTATTGGACCCCGTAAACTTAGTCATATTGGTGTACATTGTTCACTTGGCATCAATTTTTTAAACACATACAGTTGAACCGATGAGTTCTTATTGTTTTGGTATGACCTTGAAATCACGTAATTTGAACAAGTTTTGACTTAATTAATTGGCCATTTACTTTGGTATTATTCGGACTTACCTATGAAACGACACAACTCTGGGGAGATAACATAGTCTAAATTTCGAGGACGAAATTTCTGTAACAGGGAGAGAACATGACAACCGGCAATTCCCGGTTGTAATTATACGCATAACGAACATTAATACCATCATAAGTAGCGTAATTAGACGTAAATTAACTTAATTAGGTCCTTGGAAAATCCTAGGAACGTCTACGTGATTCACGTTACGCGATTTGGCGATTTTTTAGAACTTTAACGCGCAATTGAACTTTAAGCGAACTGACAATGGATAAATACTGACAACGAATAAAAATACAAGTTTTGTGCTTATATTCATAATATATTTAGAATTACGTGAATTATTCGGATTGCCGGACATCACAGAGCACAAACGCGGAAGTTACGCGGAAACAATAAAGCGCCGACAATCAACAGCGAAACGGAAGCACCGGACTTGATTTACGTCTCGATATTAATGTATTATGACACATTTAGCTTCATAATCGAATTTTCATATCCACAGTCGAAATCATATCGAAAAACGGACTAGAAATGGCAACGAAACATTTTACGCAATTTAACGCAACCGACGAACATACGCGTCTAATAAACGACTTACGACATAATTTTATGTGCTTTCGACCCTAAATAATGTTATACGACATATTGCGATGATCGGGTTCGTAAACGGATTCCAAAAATGTTATCGGGCCACACAAAAACACAAGTTACGGGCTAACAGGCCTTTGGCCCAAGCCAAATTTAACCCTAGCTATAAATACCCTATTATAAGTTCACCCCCTCATTTTTTCTTCAAAACCCTAACACGCACACTACACTTTCACTCTCTGCCCGTTTTTCGTAAAAATCCGTAAACCAAAACGCAGTTATATTCTAACAACCCCTAACGAAGTTCAAGTTTTTCTTATAAAATAAATATAAATGTATATTTATTTTGGCGACGTTTCACGACTCACAAAACAAAAATTATAACATTTCGACAAACATGATTTCCTAGTTAACGAAACTCGGGAACTTATATAAAAAAATATAACTATTTATAGTTATTTGAAACATTTAGAACTCGAAAACTCTTACGAAATAAATATTATTTACGTTTATTTCAAACAACTCACACTCGGACCTTAGTATATTTATTTCAAAACGTTTAGAATCCGAATATTTTTATAACATAAATGTAATCGTTTTGTATTTATTTCAAACATCGAGGATCCGAATACTTCTATAAAATAAATATAATTGTTTATATCAATTATATTTATTTCAAACGTCGGAATTTATATTTCAAATGTTTAGTATTTTTAATCATATAAAATAAATATAATTATTTATAATTATTTCAATCGTCTAGAATCCGAATATTTTTATAAAACAAATATTGTTGTTTATATTCATTTCTGACGTCAAGATTTCGAATATATATATATAAAAATATTTATTTCGGACGTCCAAACGTAGTTCGACGCGTCATCGTACAATCTTTACACATTATCATCCGAGTTGTTTCAATAACAAACAAACGGAGTCGATTCCTAACAAGCGTATATACTATATAATTATTTTGATAATTATTTACGAGACACGGGAATAATATTACGACTACGCGACATTTACATGCATATACATACATATATATACACATATTTACGTTCTCATATATATGTCAACATCTTATTAAACACTACGACGAATCGTATTAGTATTCATCAACGTATATGACGACTATTCGGAAAACGCGCGAATACATTATACGAGTCTATAACGTGTACCATTTTCATACAAACACTTGTTTACGTACACGCATGACCATTCACAACGACTAACTTATATATATATATATATATATATATATATATAGGGAGAGGATCATGAGAAAACTACATATAAATGAGAAAACTAGAAAACTAACTAAAAAAACCTAAAAGAAGGCTAAAAACATACCAATTTTTTATAAAAAAATCGCTAGTTTTTATATATAAAAAAATTTCAAAAAATTTTTTTTTGTTGTACTGCACTATATCCGTAATAGTGCACATGTGCAATACAACAAAAAACTTTTTTCTTATTATTTTTTTTTTTTTGAAATTTTTTTTCCATGAATAAAAAGCTGCGATTTTTTATAAAAATTTACAAAAAAAAAAATTGGTATGTTTTTTTGGCTTTTTTAGTTAGTGTTTTGGTTTTCTCATTTAAACTAGTTTTCTCATGATCCATCCTCTATATATATATATATATATACTAAGTCGTTTTCAAGATTTAGTGTTTATCTCGATTATAAATGGGATCAAATAACCATAGATTGGTTATTTCAAGTCAGGATAATAACACTCCCTTAGAGTCGTTTGTTAACGATTCGGTAGAGCTCGGACACGTAGTTTAGCTACGTCATATTTAGAAACGTATAAGTTATTCCTTGATAGGAATGCTATAGTTGCATGCTAGCGAGTTCACGTTCTTGGAACAACATTACGGAATCACATTAAGCTAGCTTTGTACAAGGATATCTAGGTGAGTTCATAACCCCCACTTTTACGGTTTTACATATTTATAAATGTTTCGGGGGTGGAAAGGCATGCAAGTTTTGCAAATGTATATGATATTTCAATGAATGAAAACCCATATTTCTAAACCATGTTACAAATAAATTTCAACGAACTCAAATGGTTTACAAAAGGTTTATGCTAAACATACCGGTTTTACAAAAACACACGCACATTTTCGAAACGAACATGATTTTCACGACTAGTGACGGGATTGTCCTAGTTACAACAACGGGACTGGGTTAGTCTGAATATGAACACGAGACAACCTAGTGGGTTCATGTTCCCCTTCTCTCTTAAATGTTTTCGATTTTACAACTCTCGGGGGAAATACGTATTTCAATGGTATGGTTTAGCTATGGAATGACGTATTAGATTATGTGAGACAAGGGTCTCTCTTAAGCGCCATTAATCTTGTATAAGACTGCGGAACAAGAGTGGTAGATCTATCGGGTGTAGCGAGCCCCACTCATGGGTCCTTGTGTGGCCACATGCAGTGTTTTTGTTGTCCCAGCAGGGTAGACCAGATGAAATCGTCTAGGGTTGAGTGCTTCCTATGTCGTCACACATATTAATGTCTTAGCTACACATTAATGATCAAAAGTTCATTGACGCTCTATATACCAGTTTTTGATACTCGAATTTTCAAATGTTTTTAAGATTCATTTGATGTTATCTCACAAACACATGAAATCACAAAACTTTAGTGACGTTTTCAACTTAAACAAGTAAGGGGACAGGTTGGTCCTGCTTACAGACTCAATTGGGCTAGGCCCATTCTCACTTGTGCAAGGCACAAAGACTCTTTTGGGCTACGCCCACCTATGCTCGTGCGAGGCATGAGGACTCAGGGACTGGATTGTCCTACATACAAAGCTTTATAAACACAAAGTTTTCAATTGACATGTCGAGAAAAATGGTTTTATTACGTTTTCTCAACAACTTTTAAGCTAGTTAACAAAAAGATTTATTTTAAATCTTTTTCAAACAAACTATGAACTCGCCAACTTTATGTTGATTTTTCGCATGTTCTTTCTCAGGTTGCATTTTCAAACCAAGGAACGGTTGGAATAGGAGAACCCATGGAGATTCAAGTACTTAGCGGGCGTTCATTTTCTAGAAGTCTTAGAGCATTATACTTTCGTTGTACAATGAAGATACCACTCAGATCACACCAACTAATTTCAGTGGGTGTGACATCTCGATCCATAAATCGATTTAAAATCACACTAGATCTAGAAACCATAAACTCAATCTAGATCTGCAAAATCCACACCAGATCTACAAACTTGATTTGAAACCATAAACGAGATTTGAAACCATATACGAGATATGTGACAAGATTTGACCAGAAATCACAACTAACCTTGGCCGATTATAAGATCTTTAAGCGGAAGTGGCAGCGGTGGTAGTTGGTTTCGTTGACTGTGGTGTCGGTTAGCTCCGACGAAGGTGGTGGTGAGGTCCGACGGCGGTGGTAGTGAAGTCCGACGGCGGTGATGATTCTTCAACAGAAAATTAAGTGGTGGATGATGGTGGTGGCGGGCTAGTCATGATGGTAAGTGGTGATCGTTGTATTACAGTACTAGGAGGGGGAGAGGTTGCTAAATGGTGGGGAATGAATGGTGTGATGATGATGATACAATGAATTGTGAATGAATGGTGTTGCTGAATGTTGGTGCTGAATGTTAATGAAATTGAATAAATGATTTTTATAATTTCATTTCTAATAGCATTAAAAAACAATAACATATTTAAAAATTGAATAAATGATTTTTATACTTGAAGTTACCAAAATACCCTTTTAGTTAACAAACAATTTAGATGGACTTAGAGGCGGTGAGCAAAATGGGAAAAAAATAGTAAAATATTGGAGGAAAATGACTATTTTTAAAGGATTGGGGCAAAACCATTAAAACGGCCAAACCACAGGGAGCAAAACGGAAGTTTACTCTATTTATTAATATCAGTAAAATAAAATGATGTTTAAAATAAATAAATTAAAAGAAAAATTACCCTTCATTTAACATTTAAAATTAACTAGGTTAGACTCAAAGGACAACCTGCGCAAGATTTTAAAACAATTAGTACAAAACTCGTCAAATTTAAAGAAAGGGATTTTTACATATTTCCCCCTCCTAAGCCTCCTTATTACGTATTTCCCCAAACCATAAAATCAATTACATATTTCCCCCTTTTTTGAGAAATTACCTGATTACCCTTCAATAACTCATGCGTGTATATCCCCATTCGTATAATCAACTCATTCAAACCCTACACAGAATACACAACGACGTTTCTTCTCCCCACCAAAGAAGACGTTCATCTTCTTCATCAGGTATACAACACTGGGT
This sequence comes from Helianthus tuberosus, assembly GCA_030545235.1. Classification (NCBI taxonomy): domain Eukaryota; kingdom Viridiplantae; phylum Streptophyta; class Magnoliopsida; order Asterales; family Asteraceae; genus Helianthus; species Helianthus tuberosus. The sequence goes on along the minus strand of JARYGA010059544.1, from coordinate 5,427 downwards.
CGATTGTGCGTTCATTATTCTTCATCGATTTTAATGGTTTGATCCAGTTCATCGACTAGTTCATTCATTATTCTTCTTCGATTTTAGAGGTTCGAAATTTTTTTTCGACAGGTGATGGTCATCTATTTTTTTCCAAAATTTTCTTTAATGTTTTCTTTAAATTAGTCCTAAAACAGCGAGTCCTTGTTCAGCTACAGTAGTAGGACCTAACATGTTAGTTAAAATATCATCTCCTTAATGTTTTCTTTAAATTAGAACAAGGTGATGTTCATCTTTTTTTTTCTGAAATTTTCTTTAATGTTTTCTTTAAATTAGCCCTAAAACAGCGAGTCCTTGTTCAGCTACAGTAGTAGGACCCAACATGTTAGTTAAAATATCATCTCCTTAATGTTTTCTTTAAATTAACACAAGGTGATGTTCATTTGTTTTTTTTTTCTTCAGAAATCAACTAGGTTGGTGGTGTGTTAGTTGCATAGTTCATTGTTAATGGTGGTGTTTATTCAGTTTCAATCGATACTGGTGGTGTTTATATGAATCAGGTGCTTTGTATGTGAAATTAATTAGTATGTGAAATTTAAAGTCTTCTTGTATATGAATCAGGTGCTTTGTATGGAAGATGGTATGGAAAATAATTCATTTACACCAACTTGGGAGAATGGGGCAGAATCACCAATATTGCTTGAGAATGTTGTTGGCCAAGGATCAACTAAGTACAAGATAAAATTAAAATATGGAGGTTACTTTTGGTTAGCTAAGAACTCATACAAAAAACGTTATTGTTTTGGCTTTAAAAAATGTCTTAACATTGTCACTTGCATATATGACTTTGATGATTTGAATGAAGAGGTTGCCACTCATTATCCTTCGGATCCGGAGCTATCCTTTTCAGTTATTTATATTGACAAATACGCTACTAAGCAAAAAAATTTTGAAGGTTGATTCTAATGACAACTTTAAAATGATGCTTAGTATGTACGAAGTTGAGAAAGAATTAACCGTTTATGTGACAATGAATAATAATGTTGAGAAAAGCTCGGTGCAAGAAAGGTTAATTTTGGTTTAAATACATTTTAAATATGTTTACATACATTTTAAATATGTTTTTATAGGGAATCGGATGATGCTCATGATGAAGAAAATGAGGAGGATGAATCAGTAACTTTTAGTACAGATGATGAAGTTGGGCATGCAAGTTCCGAACCGGTAACTGTTGTTAGTGCAATATGTCTGTAGCTTCCGTCTGTATCGAATCTATATTTTGTCCCATATGTGTCTTTGTATATTTTTTGTATGTATGTTATATTAAAACTTATGAAACGGGAGCGATACGTTATATGTTAAAGTGATTCGGTCGGATGACTTTGGGTCATACGGACGGATGACCCTCCGGCCGAATGACTTATCACCTCCCAGTTTTTCTATAAATAGAGATGTAGGGGTCACTATGTCAGAACTTTTTGGCAGCGTCTTGTAGCGAAGCTCTGTCCAGATCTCTTTGGAATTTTGTATATTCAGATTACTCAATGAGAATGGACATGTTAATCGTTGATTTCGTTGTTGATTACTCTCTGTCAATGCATAGGGATTCCGCACCTCTGTATTGATCGATTCGAGCTACGTTCTTCATCAAGAACCGTTCCTCAGGGGCGTTCACAAGTGCGCAAGCTCCACCACATCCCACCATGGGAGTGTCTTAATGTCTGATAAGAACTCAAAATACTGCACACCATGCTCTCTTCAAATAGCATATACTTGAAGATCTTTAAGATTGTCCCATGATAGAATATCACCCAGAGATTTATCTGGATGATCCGTGAAGTATTGTAATGGCCTCTTGAACTTCCTCTCCTTAGGCATCACCCTGAACCATTTCTCTCTTCCTTCCAATAGTTCTTCCTATGGAACAACCTCAGGAATACCTTCAGTTGAAATCATTTCCACCACTTTCCTCCTTACCTCATCTTCATTATGAGTCTTGAACATTTCGGCAAAGGTAGGAAAGGTATCATCAACACCAGAATAATGAAAGGGTGTGTCTTCATCGGAAACATCAGACCCTTCTTCAATGATCACATCCTTAAAGTTATCAGCTTCGTTTGCAAACTTAAAAGTATATTCTCTCTCAGCGATGGTGGAATTTCATCTTCGATATCAAACTTCATGTGCCCTTCATCCATTCCCAACTCTTCTAACATCGACTCTCTCGATCTAACCTCCTCTAACTCCCCCTCAAATGATGTATGCAAGTAAATAACTTTAGGTTGAGTTAGGAATACCTGATCACCCACATGTTGTTTTCCAGAAGAAGATGCTTTATTATGCTGATCCTCTTCTTGTTCGTTCAATTGATCATTCAGAAAATCTTCAAGAGTAGGCTGACTAGAGTGCTAGTGCAACAATATCAGAGATGGTGAACTTATGCTTTGCAAAGGATATAAACTCTGGAAGGTACTGGGAGACTAAGTTCAGAGATATAGAGTTGGAGGAATTCTTGAAGAAAGCAAAGAGAAGTGAGAAGTTCAAGAAGATAAGAGAGTGAGCAGCAGTTCTGGGTCGTAGAAAGTTTGAGAGGCCTCCACCGACAGATGAAACACAGATAGAATCGGAAGAGAACAAAATTCCAAGATGGGATAGAAAGAGGGATGGAGATCTAGAGTACAGGAAGTATTGGAACGAAATTGGAATACCTCTGAGAAGGAAGATGTTAGCTGAAAGGGAAGAGAAAAGGAGACAAAAGGCAATGGCTAGAAGGCGCAGCAGGAAGACACAGTAAAGACTATGCAGGAAGGAAGACTACAGATACATCCAAGGGGGAGTCTGTTAGTGCAATATGTCTGTAGCTTCCGTCTGTATCGAGTCTATATTTTGTCCTGTATGTGTCTTTGTATAGTTTTTGTATGTATGTTATATTAGAACTTGACAAAACGGGAACGATACGTTATATGTTAAAATGATCCGGGCGGATGACCCTCCGACCGGATGACTTATCACCTCCCAGTTTGTCTATAAATAGAGATATAGGGGTCACTATATCAAAACTTTTTGGCAGCGTCTTGTAGCGAAGCTCTGTCCAGATCTCTTTGGGACTTTGTATTTTCAGATTACTCAATGAGAATGGACATGTTAATCGTTGATTTCATTGTTGATTACTCTCTGACGATGCATACGGATTCCGCACCTCTGTATTGATCGATTCGAGCTACGTTCTTCATCAAGAACTGTTCCTCAGGGGCGTTCACAACTGTTAGCAGCAAGAATGGAACTATTAAAGTTAACTCTACGTTTGAAAATATGGTAGAGTTTAGAAGAGCCCTGTCCCATTATGCAATCATGAATGAATTTGCATACTTTAGTGAGAAAAGTGAACCTACACGGGTCACAGCAAGGTGTAGTGACTTACAATGCAAATGGAGGATACATGCTTCTGTTAAGCCAGACGAAATTTCATTTGAGGTAAGTGTATTGATATAACTAATTTTAAAATTAGAATCTAATAATATTTTTAATAAAATGTACGTTTTATTAAAATTCTGTAGGTTAAGAAATTGGTTGAATCACATTCTTGTACTAGAAGCAACAAAGGTGCTAATAAGGTGGCAACACAAGGATGGTTGCAAGCGTGGTTAGAGATAAGTTGAAATGTGATGGGGATGTCTCAATTAAAGAACTCCACAAGTGGGTTAAGATAAATTTCAATGTTGATCTACTGTACATGAAAATCTTTCGAGGTAAAGAACAAGCTTATAGTGATTTGTACGGGAATTGGGAAGACTCTTTCATAAAGACGAATGCTTTTAAAGAGGAATTATTAAGGCGAAACCCGGGAAGCGTTGGCGAAGTTGACATTGAGACTAAAGGTAATAAGGAACTATTTTTACACTTTTTTGTTTCACTACTAGCTTGTTGGAAGGGGTTTCTTGTTGGTTGTCGTCCCTATATTTCTCTAGATGCATGCCGTCTAAAAGGCAAGTTTAATGGGGTACTAGTTCCTGCTAATAGTGTTGATGGTAACAATTCTATTTTTCTGGAGGCTTATATTGTACTTGAATCTGAAAACAAGAACTCATGGATATGGTTTCTTGAGTTACTTAAGAAAACAATAGGTACGCCTAATGGACTAGTTATATCATCAGATATGCAAGACATTGCAATTACACAGTACCCTAATGTTGAGCATAGAGAGTGCATTAGGCACTTATTTAGTAATTTCAAGAAGCGTTTTCGTGGTGATTTATTCACAAGAAATTTATGGCGAGCTGCAAAGACCTATTGTGTAAACGAGCATGATCGACTATTAAATGAAATTGCTAGAGCAAATAACGATGCACTTACTTATCTTAATGAGAATCACAATAAGATATGGAGTCGTTGTAGGTTCAGGGAGACATCAAAGTGTAACTATGTTACAAATAATATTTCGGAGTCATTTAATGCGTGGATAGGTGAGGTGCGTTATAAATCGGTTCTTGAATTACTTGATTCCATTGGAGAGAAGATTATGGTACGATTTGACAAAAAAGGAGGCTTTCAAAACTAAGACTTACCTCGACAAAATCCCTAAGGTTCATATAATGTTTCTTTTTTACATATATTTCAAATATATTGTAGGTTAACGATTTTTTAATATTTTGAATGTTGTATGTAGAAACTGGGTGCATGTGAAATTTGTAGAAGTGGTGAAAATCGAGCTGAGGTGAAATACGAGGACAAGCATTGGGAGGTTTCCCTTGATGAGAGAAAGTGTACTTGTCGGGTTTGGCAGGTAAAAGGTGTTCCGTGTGTGCATGCAACAACTTTTATTATTTTCACAAGGGATGTTAACTGGGACATGTATGTTGATCCATTTTATACTATTGAGAAGTTTAAATTAGCTTATGCTTTAGAAGTTGCTCCAATGCCTACAAAGGATCAATGGGTGCAATATAGATAACGAGGAGAAGATATACCCACCTGCAATCAAACGTCTACCTGGGAGACCAAGAAAGAACATAATTAGACCAGGTGACGAGCCTAAAAAATGACAAAAATGTCCACGATGTGGTGAGTATGGGCACTGTGAAACGACATGCAAAAACTCAGCACCTGAAGATCCTACTCAACAACAAGCCTCAACAAGTAAAGGGGGACGAGGAAAAAGTACAAAAAAGACGTGAAAGTAATTAGTCAAAGATGAGCGGTTGATTTCGAATTTATGGTATCGTATTTATTATGAATGGAATTTATGTTTTTTGAACGGAAATTATTGTGAACGGAATTTATGTTTTTATTATGAGTATTATAGTTTTGTGTATATTGTTTGACAAACGTAACAAGTAGAAGAATTGGGGTGATAATACATAATATGGGTAAATATATAATTGATTTTACATATCAGAATGGGGAAATATGTAAATATTCATTTACTAGTTCATTAAGGGTAAAATAGTC
>JARYGA010059543.1:0-43986 GCA_030545235.1 Helianthus tuberosus | reverse complement strand
AGCTGGGCCGGACTACATGTGGGTCGACGAAACAGACTTTGTTTCGTCAACTTTGATGTATGTTTCATGTGTTTCGTCGACAAAAGTTTTGATTCGTCGAGATTAGTCTGTTTCGTCATATCTCGTGTATCTGTGAGTATATATAGTGGGTTATCCTTCTGTTTCACATAAGAACACAGAGACACAAGAAGAGAACACTCAGAGAGCAAACACACACACACGAGAGTTAGAGAGAGTTTGCAGAATAGATTTGTAAACCTTGTGCTTGTAACCGAACCTTTCATTCGTATTAATACAGTGGTGTTAAACGGTGAACTTTGTGTGTCGTGTATTTTTCGTGTTCTATCTCGGTTTGCATCTCCGGTTGGATTCCGCACAACCGGGTGTGTTCGATAACAAGGATTAGGCGACTAGATCCTCCCCTAGCCGGACCTACAAAAACATTAAGAAGTCATGTGGACTTGGCAGAAAGGCAGTCAACAAACACAAAGTTAATATTATCACATCATCCATCAACATCACATGTGGGGACTAATCATCATCTATCATCACATGTCCAAGATCCAAGAGTGGGTGTCACATGATTTGTGGGGTTCACCTATGTTCTTTGACGGCAGATTGGATGGATTTGGGCGGTAATGTGTGAAGTGGAAATAATAATAACATCATCAGTCAACACACATGGGCCGAGATTGAAAGAATAACATTTAGGTTGTCACCGTAAATTACGGCTCCACCGTAATTTACGGTGGACCTGATTCTTGCCTTGAGCTCACCGTAAATCAGACTATTTTTGCCGTAACACTATTAAGTCCACCGTAAATTACGGTGGAGCCGTAATTTACGGTGGAGGCTGCGATCAATTGCGTAACTGCCTCATTAAATCAGTTTTTATTATGTCTTTTCAAATATTCTCATGATTGTCGGTTTTGAGAGCATCCTAGGGGCGAATTGGCTGGTTCTTGCTTGGTTTTGGACAATCTCTAACATTCGGTTTGTGTCTTTGATCCGTATGAACATGGAAACCTTTGTTATGATGTTGATTCGACCCATGTGTGGCTAAACACTTTATGATTGTCCTAGATTGAAGGTTTGTTTGAGACATTTTGTATTTGATTTCCTAATTTCTAGAATAGCAATCCTTATCTTTATGGTTGGTTTGTTATGGTGTGTGATTGTTTGTTAGTAACTTGTTAATTCTTATGATTTTCTAGTTTGAAACCATACGTTCTTGGTGCCGGTGGCAATCGAGATATCATGGGTAGAATTAGGATTGGGTAAGGGTTGATTGATCATCGGGTAATAACCTCACGTTCTAGGAATCTGAGTACTTAATTCCCTTTTATCACTGCAAGTAATCACACATGAGCTATGTATATGTAGTTCTTTCTAGTGGAATGATAATATGAATGTCGATACAAACCGGAAATCTAGGATGGTCATTTGTCTCTAATTTGCTTACAACCAAACTTTTCTCTTGCAATTTACTTAGTTTAATTTAGTCTTAAACGAATTCACTCACATAAACTCTTGAATTTTATTTCTCTTGCAATTAGATTAATTTAGTTAAAATCTAGATAAACTTTGAAATAACACATTTTCCACAAACTCCCTGTGTTCGATACCCACTTGCCACTATCTATATAGTTGTGTTATTGGGATTAAATTTGCGTGACCACGACAATCACGTCAAAAAATTTAAGTGACAACTAACGTTCATGTTCAACTGGAAAGAACCACATAGACATGGCTCATGTAAGATCAATAGTTTGTGATGAAAGGGAACTAAGTACTCGGATTCCTAGAACGCGAGGTTGTTACCCGATGACCAATCAACACATATCCAACCCTAATCCCTCCCATGATATCTCGATTGCCAACGGCACCAAGAACGTATGGTTTAGAACTATGATCAAACAAACATTAACAATTTACAAACAATCAATCAAACACCATAATAAACTAACAACACATGCACAGTCTAATATTCCAGAAATTAAAGAACAAGCATAATTGTCACAAATAAAACCTTACATCCGAGACGATCACCAAACAAACCTAGCTGCTCATAGTGTTATGAACCATCATCACAATCGAACCTTTGTCAAAATGGAATCAAAAACAAAGTCTTCATGTTTTGATCACTCAAGAACACAAGAGAGAGCCAAAAATCGCCCCTCCACCCTTTCAAAACCGTCCAATCCTGAGATCCCTTGAAAAGACATAATAATATTGACTTTAATGATGGCAGTTATGATTTGTGCGTCGCCTCCACCGTAAATTACGGTCATACCGTAATTTACGGTACACTTCAGAATGTTACGGTGCAAGTCTTCTGATTTACGGCAGCCTCCAATGTTACCAATCTTGATTTAAGGGCTCCAAAGTGATGATGATAATTAAATGAAATCGTTGTTGTTGACTTGTTCACATGTGCCGCCCCCAAAGACCAATCATGTGCGGCCACTATCTTGTATTGTTGCTGATGATGTATGTTGTTGACTATTGTTCACGTGATGTTGTCTCTCCAAAGTCAGCCAATAAATCCAATAGCTGCAGCCCATGTGCGGCCCTTTTCTCCACAAGTCCAATGTCAGCCCACATGTGTGTGTCATATATGTGCCGCCCACTAAACTTGTATGACGGTTGCCTCTATGGCGGCCCAATCAAACAAATCCATTATGTGAATATGTGGCAGCCCTCAATGTATGCGTGTGTATTGTATCACCGCCCCAAATCACGTGTTGTTGATGTTTGCCTCTTCACATGTGCCTCCCATTATGTGATGATGATAAGTCAAGCCCACGTGATCTTAAGCCCATGTGAGTGTCACTCAACTGGCGGCCCAATTACAAGTCCACATGACTTTTGCCTTGTGTTGGCCCAATCCAGTGTATGCATGTGTTTCTTTAAGTCCAAGTGTGTTGCTATGATCTGCCATCACTCTGCCATCACGTGATGTTGGTATTTGACGGCTGCCAAACTTCCCCACAAGTCTCGAAGTTTGTGTGCAATATGTATGATGACATCCACTCACTTTTGATACCTTTTCTTAATATTCACGTGACATATGTCTGCCCATCTCATGTGAATATATCCTTTAATTAATTAATTGAGAATGATGATATGATGTTGCCTTTTCTCAAACCGAGCCATGCTGTTAAGGACGTTGACTAACTATGATGATCTCTTTATGATAGCCCCCACTTTCACTGTGATGTTCCCTCCAAGACGTGATGATGATATATAATATGACTTGTGCTTGTTGACTTTTGAAACAAAGCCTTACACGTGCCTTCAAGATGTGTATCATCGGCCCATGTGTGATGTTATTTGTGCTTTTCTTTCTTTTTCTTTTTCATTCAATCCTCCACAACAAATAATGTACTGACTTTTATATGCAACAGCCGTCGCCTACGGGTTCCAATTTAACCGAATTAAGCGATTTACCTGCAAAACACACGAACACTCGTAGTTACTAAATTCAAGCAAATAACCAAGTAAAGCATAGAATTTTAATCTTTTTAAACCATTTAAGGGTTGTCCAACGGACCACCCGTCACCTCGTTGATGGCTTCCTTGACGAATATCCCTCTGTCATTCATGTTTCGGCCCACGACCACTTCATTACTGGTTATCCCGTTGGTAAGCACACCATGGCTCCGATCCTCGACGATGCGCCTCTCGTGGACATTCCTTCCGAAGGTTGGTTACTCGACGAACAATTGGTAACGATATTGACGTGATATTGATGATCCTTCCGATAACGCCCATAATGATGGAAGGTTAGACAAGAACGTTATTGCTAATTTCACCTTTTGAGACCCCTGTTAACAAGCTATCTTCCGATTCTAGCCCGCATTCGATTCCAGACTCCTTTGAGTCTGTGACATTTACAGCCTTATAGACGGCCGGATTACAGCTTTTTACTACTGACGCAGACGACTAAGACATGACTGCTGCACTATCACCTGCTCAAGGTACCACACCGTTGCACGACCCAGAGCCTGCTCATGCGTTAGCTTCTACACCTTCTGGGCCAGCTTGATGTCGCACTTGCTAAACCTGCACCTTTACTTAATCATGACCCTATTTATTTTGGTTTACCAGTCATTGCACCCCCTATACCTGACCCAGTACCTACACCTGACGATCTCCCTATTGGTTGAGACGTTTGTTTTTGCACCCGCAACCGATGATGCTGCTCCTTTCCCCTGTGAAGACCAACGCCCATTGTGCCATCATGCCTATCACTTTCTTTCAGGACATGCCCGCACCCTGGAGAGATGCTCCAGGTCGACACCCGCATAACGATCCTTTTGCTACAACAGCACTTTCCCCGATCTAACCGGCCGCACCGTTGCTATCTCCACCTCAACTCAGCTGGACGGGCCATTTCAATAATTCCTATTGTACACTATGCTGAAGTTAGACCCTTACATTATGGAGGCCACACACGAGATGAGTTACTCCTGTAACATCAACTACAGTTTAAGGATATGAGTCGCAAAATGTTGGAGCTTGAGCTGATGACGCATTTGGTAACTTCAGATGCAAAACATTTCTTAACCAAAAACATGAGTTAAGTGTCTACATCACAAGACAGCATATTGTCTGAACAGTTCATGTAAGACACCCAGTTCCACCCCCCCTCCCCCCACCCTGTCTATTGCCAGCATACTTTGATCCGCCACATACGTCAAGGTTCCTTTTGCGCTCTTGACTTTTGCTATTACACCTTTCCCAGGACTCCGATGCTCATTTCTTTACTGCCAAGCGGCAGATCAGTTATTTACTTCGACGTATATACCAGCTCGAGGAGAAATTTACGCATGTTGACAGTTTACTTTTCTTTCCTCCTCCACCTCAGTCACCAGTATAGTTGGCTTCTGGATTACGCGGATCGCATTACATTACATTTGGGTAGGACATCTATGATAAGCTGAGATTGTGGAGACTTCTGAAGACCACATCTGACTACGTAATTTTGATACACTAATATATTTAACGGGCAAGGGTAGGGTGACCCTGTGTCCCTGTTAATGTGATACATTTTGTAAGACAATGCAATTGTGGCCGGAAAATAATGAGAGCCAATCATCATTAAACATGCGACAACACTTTGTGGCTGATGACCAATGAAAACTCAGTCGCTAGGTCTTCGTTAAGCATGTTATTGATCTATGTTTGAGTACTATAATTATAATACTACGTGCTCACTTGTTATGCTCTCATTAAACATAATTACCAAATTACTTGGTTATACTATGATCATAATATTACTTGATTGGTTGGTATAATAACCTGTTATGTGTATTTACTTATGACCACTAAACAACTATGTGCACTCCCCGAATGAATAAGACCTGACTTAACTAACCTTCTCCTCAGAAGATGTCGATACGAGGGAACGTCGATACCAACAACCCTCTGCCAACAACAGCAGAGTCAGAACTGCAAGGGCACCTATCGCAAGTCATCGCACACCTCGAGGCCTTTCTTTCCAAACACGACGGAGGTACCTCAGGAAATAACCCACCCAGCGGCTGCACCTACAAGCAGTTCTTGGACCATAAACCTTGAGAATTCGACGGCACCGAGGGTGCCTTAGCTTTTGTGCGTTGGGTGGAGAAGACAAATTCTGTCTTACCGTTGAGCAAATGTTCCCCAGAACATCAGGTCACGTACGTAGCTGGACTATTTGTAGATGGGGCTCTGTCATGGTTGAATCTTCAGGTTCAAACAATGGGTGGGAACGCTGCGAATGCTTTGACGTGGGACGAGCTGAAGGAACGGATGCGAAAAAGGTATTGCTCTAGGGCAGAAGTCCAGAAGTTGGAGACTGAATTGTGGAACTTGAAAATGGAAGGTCCAAAGATAGCCGACTATGTGCAGAGATTTGGCGAATTATCACAAGTTGCTTCGCGTTTGGTGGAAACAGAATCTAGGAAGATCGAACGTTTCATCGGGGGACTGGCACCCCAGATTCTAAGCCTGGTAACAACATCTAAACCTTCAACGATCACCGAGGCTATCGATACAAGCATGGCGCTCACTGAGGAAGCAATTAGACAAGGAAAATTTTCCACTTCGGAAGAGAAAAAGGAGGCTCCTGTAGAGCCATCTGGAGATAACAAGAGAAAGCTCGTAAATTTCAAGAAGGTTACTCGGGAAGGTAACGAGAAGAAGGCCAAGAAGGAAAAAGACTACATGGGTATCCTACCTAAATGCGACAATTGTTTACGTTATCATGTCGGGCGATGTAAGTATGGAAAATGTGAAAACTGTGGTAAGTGGGGGCATCCTAAGGAAACGTGTAGACAAGACACTGAACGCAGAAGTGGAGGTCAAGAGGGCAGCAAGAGCTACGTAGAAAACAACGACAACGACAAAGACAGGATGAGTGACAAGCAAAAACGTGCTCAAGGTTGTTTTTAACTGTGGAAGCAAAAAGCATTTCAGAAAATATTGCCCTAAGAACGATCAGGAACAAGGATGAAAGCTCCACGCCGGAGCTAGGGAAGCACGCCAGGAGTCCAGGCGAGGATATCGGTACGTCCCATATTACTCAATATTATGCACCCTTATTGCCAAATACTATTGCAAATTTTACGATTCGCATCTCCAAAGTTTGAGAGCATACTTTGTTTAGTAACAAGTAAATTAGATAATCCGCGCACGATAGGACTAGCGAACGGGAAGCTAGTGGAAGCCAACGAAGTGATTGGAATCGGCAGGATAGAACCTGGAAAGCGTAAGACTACACTTGATCTACTGCCAGTGAATTGGGAGACTGCAACAAGGTAGTTGGAGGGATGGGTTAACAAATGATCAATAGGGGATTGATGTTCGCACCGCGATGGCGAACGAAGAAGCAATCTTAACTCATGAGGTTAGACAAGGCACGACCCGTTCGTCTAATAGACGTTAGACCATTGTAGGTAGTCGTGTTTGCCGCGGAGATTTGGGTTACAAGTACGAAGACGCAATACAGTGAGTTCATGTCCCCCTTTTCTCTTAACTGTTTTCAGTTTTATACTTCGGGGGTGGAATACATGTTACAATAATTACGGATACTTTTATACAGGGTATGGTTAGCTTAAGGAGGGTTTACTACTTAGATCATGTGGGTGGGTAGGCGTGTAACTGAGGCCATTAATCCTCATGGTAGGACCGAGGGACATTAGTGATAGATCTATTTGGGTGTAGCGAACCCCACTCCTGCGCCCGCTGAGTGGACCAGGTGGTGACTAAGTGCCCGACGCACAAATCCGCTAGGTTTGAGTCTTCCTGCATCACTTCACACATATCATTGGCTTTGCAACCCAATGGTGATCTCTTTTTCCTTAATTGCTACATACCAGAGATTTTCATACATACAGACAAATTACAAAGGGTTATACATACTCACTTTTACATGAACTCGCTCAACTTTATGTTGATTTTTCAAAACTACATGTATTTAAGGAAATTAGTAAATGGATCTGGCGGGCGTTGGAGTATTTAAGCTGCGTTGTGAATAAAGATGTCATCCAAGTCATTAGGGCTTTGGAGACGTATCTTAATCCTGGATGAGATACGTGGTCCTAAACTCGGGTTTGTTTTAAAAATCTTTTGTTGAGTCTTTTGAACTCTTTAAAATATGTTATGGTTTGTAACTTGAATTTGGTATTGACATTTCAGAAAATTATGTTGTACTACTTTTAAACTCAAATTAATGGATGTACATCTACTGATTTTATCATATAGTGTTGTTATGATCGTATGCAATGGTATTAAGAAGTCACACCAATAATCACGCTTCCGCAAAAGTCAGGGTGTGACAGTTTGGGTGGAAGGAATGACCGAATTCGATATACATAATTTAGATGAACATTTAGCTTTTTAGGGGTTTGTCACCACAGTCACAAGGCTTGAATGTAGACGTTAGAACATTACCGCATAGATGTTTGTATCAATAAAGCATGAATTTTACAAAACATAACTTTTGATTTAAATTATGATTTTTTCAAATGCATTGTTTTGTACATTTTACGTATGGTTTGAATAGATATCTTTATTTATTTTGCCATACATTACATTTGGTTATACATGAACATTTTTACATTGGTGGTTTGTTTGGGTAAGTGATTTAAATAACGAGGCGTGTGTAATATGATAAAAGCATGGTGGATACGTCGCTGGTACTTCCTATATATAAGTGCTTTTATGATATTACATATCGTAGCATTATTTAAAGCATTTCAATTTGGACATATTACATTTTACACAAATAACATATTTTACAAAACATTGCCTTACAAACAACACATTTTTATACAAACTCATTTTTATTTGGTTATTTACTTATCTATGCATTATTCTTTTATATCATTTGTTTTCTTATTGATTTTCGTATGATTTCTAAAAGAAAATATTTTAATGTTCATGACTACTTTTGTTAAACATTTTCTTTAAACTTACAAGTCATGAATCCTATTTTATTAAAACCTATGTATCTCACAGGCATTTTTATGCTGACGTACCTATTTTCACATATGTTTCAGGTGTTGTTGTTAGATGGTTATGATGCAAACATAGCATTGTACGAGGGCCTTAGTGATAATAAAAGATGCAAGACTAGTTAATTATGTTATGTTTCTTTGATTTTAAGACATTGTAACCTCTTTTAATTTAATAAAACAAAACTACAATTTCCATGTGTTATGAAACAATGATTCTGTTACGACACTCCCCGGCGATTCCGTCGCGGTTCGTTGTTTTACGCGGTCGGGGTGTAACAATGGTCATCCGATCGGATGTTTTATCCAATAAAGATCACATCAAACAAGACATGTGCATTTGGATCGAATGGCTATCCGATCGGATGGTCATCCAATCGGATTGCCATTCGATTGGACATGAAAAACCAACGCTCAAACATTCAGATCGGATGGCCCTCCGATCGAATGGTCATCCGATCGGATTGCCCTTCGATCAACTTGTCAAAAGCAATTTGAAAAACATATTTATTTATTATTTATTTTTTAATTTTTCAATTTTTTAGTGTTTTTGAAATATGGTTTATTTATGTACAGAAACAAACTAACTCCCTGTTTCTCAGTGGCAGGGACCAGCAGCCTTCTCCTCCAGTGCCAGGCTGCTCCAATACTCCTTTAGTTAACATTCAGTTTTCTTCGGGAGCACCTGCACATATACACAACTCAATTACTTGAATAATTCAGCCCAGGTCTGTTCGACCTTAGGCATTTCAACACAAAATTCATTCAATGATGGAAAATCTTTGTCGTTTTGTACAAAAACTTATACATTTTTTACTTCAACTTTTACGTCATTCACAAAAGTCACTTGTTTGTTAACCACCCAGTTTTGTCCTTTTGAAGCACTTCTTTTGTAAAATCGTGTCTCGTTTTGATTATTTTGATTTTGAATATCAACTTGTGGTTTCCAAAAATGGTTTGGTTTTGTCATATCAACCGATGTTTGCCAACTTTGAGTTGTTCTGAATCTGGGTGTGTGAGAATTCCAGGTTTGTCTTGAATCAAACCTAGTCGGGTATGATTTCCGAGTTTGATTGGAAGCAAACTTGTTTGTGTTGTACCTCCAAGTTTGTTTTGAATTAAATCTGGTAGTCCTTTGTTTCACATCCTCATATTTCTGTTTTTCAACATCAACAGGCTTTGGGTTTGGACACTTGCGTGCAAGTTGTCCAGTTTGATCACATTTAAAACAAGTTTTCCTCGAAACATCTTTAGCCTGTTGTTGTTGCTTTTTCTGAGCATAGAACTCTTCATTAGACTGTCGTCTAAATTGGAGTTCTTTCTCTTCTTCCAAACTTTTCCCGTGAACGAAATTCATTTTCTTTTGAAAATTTTGCTTTTCAAACTTTTTATCTTGATTTTGTTTCTTTTTATAACCCAACCCAGCCTTCATGTTCTTCTTTTTGTAACCAGGTTTGTTATAAAAAGCTTTCTTGCTCTTTCCAACAAATTTTTAAATTTCTGACTTTTCGATCTCTACCCGTTTAAACACTTTGTCAATTTTATTTGCAATCACATTCTGAATCGGGAACTCGTAATCTGAGAATAATTTGTCCAATCCAATCATGGTATAAGCCAATCCTTTTGGATCATCATTCACAACTTTCTCAGATTTTGAATGTTTAAGATAACTATCATGAAAACTTCCCTCATTTTCATCCTGTGATTCAGACTTACCTTGGGCAGATTCATCTCTCAAAACACCTTCAACAACCTTACTTACCACCACTGAATCATCAGCATCATCCGATTTGGTGTAAGTCACATCGATATTTTCAGGTAATTGGTCAACCATGTTCTGACCTTTTTCCACCTTTTCTTCATCATAAAACGTGTAATTGCCTCTCAATGGTGGTGGCACCTGATGATATTCTGAACCAATACCTTTTTTATTCTTTTCAGAATCTTTGTTAACTGGTGTGATGTTGAAATTACGTTCGAGAATGTACCAAGAACTATGATAACTTTGAAGTTTTGTAACAATCTTTGCTTTTTCAACCAAAACTTGTTTGAGTTTAGCAACTTCATCAATACATTTGTTTAACTCCTATTGCTTTTCTTCAACTTTTTCTCATAAAGTCTTGTTGTTGTTAAGTTTTCAGACAATCTCTCATCCATACATTTGACTTGTTTCTTCAAATTATCATAAGCTTCTTGTACTCTATGACTTGACCATTTCCTTTTATCGTATTCCTTTTGTAAATCTTGAAAATTATTGTCTTTTTGAACACAATCTTCACATTTTGCCAAACACTTTTGTTTTAAAATCTCATTTTCTTTTTCAAAATATTGACATATCAGTGTCAGCTTTTCAATCCTTTGTTTAAAAACTTCTTCATTTTCAAGCATTTCTTTGCACTTTGTTTTGAAAACAGTTTCACTTTTATTTAATTCAATATCTTTTGTTTTTATCTTTTCGTCTTTCTCAGTACAGACTTTGCACATTTCTATGCAATTCCTGCACTTATCTTCAGTTTATCAACATTTTGATCATTGTTTAATAATTCAGAAGATTCAGTTAGAATTTTTACCTCAGTTTCATCTGGTACTTTTGATTCTTCTGTTTTCAACTTCTGATCCTCATCATTCTTTTGTTCGTTCTCATCAGCATCCGCTGCTGTTTTCTTCACCTCTTCAACCAACTTCTCAATCTCTTCTTCTTTCTTCTTTCTCAACTCCATCACCTTTGGTAAACTTGCCTCAAAAACTTCTTTTAAACGTTTAAACAAATTAGCTTCATAATCTTTCTCAGATAATCTCCTCGTATGAAACGTGTCACGATCTGGAAATATGTTTGCCACTGCATCAAAATCCACCTTCTTAGGATCAACCACTGGATTACCTTGTCGATCCAAATAACATTCTCGCTCAGCATCCCATCATTTTGCCTTTTGTGCTTCCTTAAAAGGAGTATACAACTTTTTGATTTCTAAAGTGGCATAATCTCTCTGCCATCGTTTATCATCAACCACTTCAGCTATGAATGCGGATCCAACATAATCTTCTTCTGGAAGAACTTTGCTCCAGTCATAACCCTCGTCGTCCTGAATAACTACTAGAGCCCTTGACTTCTCTTTTGATGAACCTTCATCGATTTGCTTTTGATTCATCTTTGACGACCCGTTGTTGCGATGATAAATTGCTTTCTGATAATAATCATCTTTGAATGGATTCACAGCTTCATCAGTTGCCTGTTTGTGCATTCTCTCTTGAAGTGCCCTTTCTGTTTGCACTTGAAACAGGTAACTTTTGATTTATCGAATCCCAGTTTGTATCACCAGTTCCCAAACATGATCTTCCGGTGATCTCCATAAACCTTTGTGCTCTCCTCAGAGCGCTAGCCATGCACCATTTTATGTCTATCAGCTCCATCTCCTCTGGATCGATCTGGTCATAATCTTCCTTTGTCATATTCGGGTTTCCAACCTTACCCGCGATCAGACTTTGGTACGATTCCAGGACAGATGCTAAAAACATCATTTGTTGCTTGGCAGCTTCTCCATTCAGACTTTGAGTGTTTTTCAGATCTATGGCGATATTGCATTGAACTATGTTCGGATTTGACGAATTTGAAGCGAATGAATAATAACCCGGATCTTTTGAGAAACTGTGTTGAGATGAATCCTTTGAACTTCCTGCACTAAATGCCGTCTTTGATGCTTGATCCATCATGCTTCTTTTGTAGCACAGATCGACATTTTGTTGATACTGTTGATTTGCCATTTTGTTCTGCTTTTGTATTTCCAAATCATGGCCTTCAAGCTTCTCAATTAACTAATCGAGGATCACTTTGCTCATATCGTTGCTGTTTTTGAGTATCATGACATAGTTTGACCAATCGTTTTCATTTGGAAGAGCTTCAATCAACCTGTCAATGATCTCTTCATTATCTTTGGAAACACCAAACCTCTCCAGTTCGAGTTTAAGATGGCAAAATCTTTCAATCATCTGAGGTATGGTTTCACCTTTCATGCATGTAAACAAATCAGATTCTTTTTTCAATAACGATCGTTTGTTTTTTATAATTTGTTCGCCACCCATACATTTTCTCTCTAAAGCTTCCCATAAACCTTTTGAAGTAGTTTCATCAAGTAATGAAATAATATCGTCTCGAACAGATTGATATAGCAATATAATCATTTTTTGTTCAGCACACATGTGTTTTACTTCTTGATCTGTGAATTCTTCAATTGTCAATAAGATTCCACCTTGTTTTGTTGGTTCTTTATATCCTAACTTCAATTTTAACCAACTATCATGAGCGAATGCTTTTACCCAACCCTCAAACCGTTTTTCCACCAGTTATAGTCCTTGATATTCATTAATTTCGGTGGTTTTTGTTGGTTTCCGTACACATTATCATATTTCAAACTATCTGAAATCGTTTTTGAAATGTTACTAGTCTCCGACTTTGTTTCAGAAGTGTAAGCGTTATAAAATGTGTTGTAAAACTCTTCACCACCGCCCGACATCTTCGAAATGCTTCTTGAATTTATCGTTCCTTGAATTTTTCGCCTTGTTTATCACCTCGAATCACCTGCAAACAAAAATCAAACGAATAGTTTAAAGCAAACAGTCAGTTGGATCGGATGTGTATCTGGTGTCAACGAAAGTCAATCAGATGACTTTGGATTTGATGGCAATGGATCGGATAGCAATCTGTACGAACCGCACTTCAATCGAACGTGGCCAACACAAGTCAACTGTGTTTTGATAACAAAATGTCTTTGGATCGGATGTCAATCCGATCGAACAAGGTCAACTAAAGTCAACTGTCTTGGATCGGATGTGACTTCGTTCGGATTGTCGTTCGATACTTGGTCTCAAAACAATTAAACAAGCTACTGTGGATCGGATGTCAGTTCGAACGAACTGCCTTCCGAGACTTTGCAAACAAGTCAAACACTTTATAATAGAAATGTATTTGGATCGAATGACAAATTGATCGGATGTTAATCCGATAGTTGACACCTCCTTATAAACTGATATTGGGCCTCAAATTTGAAATTTGGATCGGATGGCAAGTCGAACGGATTGTCGTTCGATGATTGGACCTCCAAATGATATCAAGTGTTGAATCATTTATCAATACATTACAATTCTCATGTGCCAATGTCAGTATATATCAATTATAATTGGACTGATTACTATTAAGTGGATCTGATCACTGATACACTTTATTGGGCCACTAAAAGTTATATTACAGAATGTTGTTCTCGCACATGGGTTGTCTGTTGTGGTGGATCAATATAATTGGGCTGAGAATCAGTCAATTATTGTTAACAAATATGTTCACATGTACCTTTAATATTGAATTGGATCCGATGTGCTTTTGGATAGGAAGGCAATCAGTTCGGATTGCCGTCCGACACTTGTACACCTTGAAAATGAATTGGATAAGAGTATTGGATCGGATTGAGATCCGATCGAAGTGTCGTCCGACACTTGTACACTACAAAACTAATATTGACTTTGAAAAAATGTGATCGACAAACTTCAATTCCTTTATAAAGTGTTTGCCGTAAAAAAAAACATGATTCATTTAATGGATCTTGGGCCTCTACAAATCAATTTATGCACATGACTCGTCACATCTACAATGAAAATGTAAAGATTATCACGTGAATTCCTATATAAATGGCTGAAAATATAGTCTTGCATGTTCATCTAAACCAACAGTCGCCGGAGTGCTCGACGAAGAGGATCTCATCGGAATAGCGTGCGAGGTATCTTCGGTTGTTCGCCTGAGGTTTACCTTTCTCCCTATTCTGATCTGGGTCCGATGCCATTCGCCTCTGGGGCTTGTTCGTAGTGTTTGAATCTCTAAAAACCAACGGTCGCTGGAGTGCTCGACGAAGAGGATCTCATCGGAATAGCGTGCGAGGTATCTTCGGTAGTTCCCTTGATGTTACCTTTCTCCCTATTCTGATCCAGGTCCGATTCCATTCGCCTCTGGGGCTTGTTGTGTAGTGTCCGATTCCATTCGCTTTTGTGGCGGCTGCCGGAGATGACAAACGACGACCGGAATTATGATGCCAGACAAAGAGAAGAGAACTGGCACATTGCAAGATACAAGGGCAGACGTCTTATCCCGGAGGACGGCAGGAAACAAGTTGCTGAGCGAGTATGGCCACCCAAGGAAACAACGTTTTTTATCGGTAACCTTCTAGACAAATGCTCAAGCTTCCTACTTTGGGACGTCTTTGCGGGCTGCGGTTCGATGACTGATGCCTTGTTGGTGCATACATCTGTCGTCTTCGTCTTATGTCGAGTCTCGGGTTCGTTGCACTGCTGAACAAGAGTGATGTCATCATATATGATGATGACATCATATATGTGACATCGTCATTGAATCATCACATGAAGACAAAACAAGATATAAAATAGAATTGTATGTTGACCATTTGAAGAGGTCATGTTTGAGAGTTTCCTGCGAGTTTGAGAGGGTCACAGTTTGAAGAGGTCATGTTTGAGAGTGTCCTGCTAGTTTGAGAGGGTCATGGTTTGAAGAGGTAACTGTTTGATGGGTGACATGTCACCTTCAAACGGTCAGGGGTTCACTCCTATAAATACCCTTCAAACTTTCTCATTTGTAACATTCTAGATTCCGATGCCGAGGTGCTGTCGAGGTGTCTCTGTACTGTAAAGTGTTCAAGATCAATAAACAAGACATTTATTAGTGAATACAAGCTAAACGAAGACCGAATCAATGAATTCCGCCTCTGATTCAGTCTAAGCACTCTTCTGATCGACTCGTTAGGTCGTTTCATGATCCTACATGTGGTATCAGAGCTCAGGAGGAAGAGTTCTTACCGTTTAGCTCGTTTTCGCTAGCAAATTCTGATTTTCTACACCTTCTTTCACAAAATTGATACTTTTCACGGTTAAAATCGGCTAAAACTTTCACAATATGTGCGTAATTGTGTTTTAACAAACCCTTGAGAATATCAGATCGAAACTCGAAGTAAAATTGGTAAAAATGGCTTGAAAGTTGGTGACCGTCTGAAATATGCGCCTGACCGTTTGAAAACTGCCTGACCGTTTGAAACTGGACTGACCGTTTGAAAATGCACCTTACAGTTTGAAAATGCACATAACCATTTGAAAATACATGGTTGTCAGTTTGAAACTAATCTGACCGTTTGAAAGTTGCCAACATGACAGTTTGAAACATGGTTCATGTTTGAAAGTAGTTCAGTTTTTCACGTGATAGTGCTTTGGGTTGTGTGAACCGCTTGAAAATGCTTCGAGTTGTATGAAACATTAAACTTTGAAAAACGTTGTCAGGTTTGCATGTGGAGTTATCATTGAGGACTAATCGATTTGTTTTAAGTATTAATATTGATCAGCCCATGTGTATTTGTCAGGACTGATATCTAGTGGCCCAAGGTAGCTTGAATGTGATTTTTTTTTTAAATTCAATAAAATCTGACATTGCATGTGATCTAAGTGTAATTCAATGAGAATTGATGATTAATTGAATTGTTGTCGACATAGTGGGATTGTGGTCCAATCATCTGATCTTAATACTTGTAGTTGTCGGTTAGTTTAAAAAATTTGATCTGTTTCTCATGTGACATTGCATCTAAAATCACGGCCCAATCATATTTCGGTTTATCGTATTCCTTTTGTAAATCCTGAAAATTATTGTCATTTTGAACACAATCTTCACATTTTACCAAACACTTTTGTTTTAAAATCTCATTTTCTTTTTCAAAATATTGACATATCAGTGTCAGCTTTTCAATCCTTTGTTTAAAAACTTCTTCATTTTCAAGCATTTCTTTACACTTTGTTTTGCAAACAGTTTCACTTTTATTTAATTCAATATCTTTTGTTTTTATCTTTTCGTCTTTCTCAGTACAGACTTTGCACATTTCTATGCAATTCCTGCACTTATCTTCAGTTTATCAACATTTTGATCATTGTTTAATAATTCAGAAGATTCAGTTAGAATTTTTACCTCAGTTTCATCTGGCACTTTTGATTCTTCAGTTTTCAACTTCTGATCCTCATCATTCTTTTGTTCGTTCTCATCAGCATCCGCTGCTGTTTTCTTCACCTCTTCAACCAACTTCTCAATCTCTTCTTCTTTCTTCTTTCTCAACTCCATCACCTTTGGTAAACTTGCCTCAAAAACTTCTTTTAAACGTTTAAACAAATTAGCTTCATAATCTTTCTCAGATAATCTCCTCGTATGAAACGTGTCACGATCTGGAAATATGTTTGCCACTGCATCAACATCCACCTTCTTAGGATCAACCACTGGATTACCTTGTCGATCCAAATAACATTCTCGCTCAGCATCCCATCTTTTTGCCTTTTGTGCTTCCTTAAAAGGAGTATACAACTTTTTGATTTCTAAAGTGGCATAATCTCTCTGCCATCGTTTATCATCAACCACTTCAGCTATGAATGCGGATCCAACATAATCTTCTTCTGGAAGAACTTTGCTCCAGTCATAACCCTCGTCGTCCTGAATAACTACTAGAGCCCTTGACTTCTCTTTTGATGAACCTTCATCGATTTGCTTTTGATTCATCTTTGACGACCCGTTGTTGCGATGATAAATTGCTTTCTGATAAAAATCATCTTTGAATGGATTCACAGCTTCATCAGTTGCCTGTTTGTGCATTCTCTCTTGAAGTGCCCTTTCTGTTTGCACTTGAAACAGGTAACTTTCGATTTATCGAATCCCAATTTGTATCACCAGTTCCCAAACATGATCTTCCGGTGATCTCCATAAACCTTTGTGCTCTCCTCAGAGCGCTAGCCATGCACCATTTTATGTCTATCAGCTCCATCTCCTCTGGATCGATCTGGTCATAATCTTCCTTTGTCATATTCGGGTTTCCAACCTTACCCGCGATCAGACTTTGGTACGATTCCAGGACAGATGCTAAAAACATCATTTGTTGCTTGGCAGCTTCTCCATTCAGACTTTGAGTGTTTTTCAGATCTATGGCGATATTGCATTGAACTATGTTCGGATTTCACGAATTTGAAGCGAATGAATAATAACCCGGATCTTTTGAGAAACTGTGTTGAGATGAATCCTTTGAACTTCCTGCACTAAATGCCGTCTTTGATGCTTGATCCATCATGCTTCTTTTGTAGTACAGATCGACATTTTGTTGATACTTTTGATTTGCCATTTTGTTCTGCTTTTGTATTTCCAAATCAAGACCTTCAAGCTTCTCAATTAACTAATCGAGGATCACTTTGCTCATATCGTTGCTGTTTTTGAGTATCATGACATAGTTTGACCAATCGTTTTCATTTGGAAGAGCTTCAATCAACCTGTCAATGATCTCTTCATTATCTTTGGAAACACCAAACCTCTCCAGTTCGAGTTTAAGATGGCAAAATCTTTCAATCATCTGAGGTATGGTTTCACCTTTCATGCATGTAAACAAATCAGATTCTTTTTTCAATAACGATCGTTTGTTTTTTATAATTTCTTCGCCACCGCACATTTTCTCTCTAAAGCTTCCCATAAACCTTTTGAAGTAGTTTCATCAAGTAATGAAATAATATCGTCTCGAACAGATTGATATAGCAATATAATCATTTTTTGTTCAGCACACATGTGTTTTACTTCTTGATCTGTGAATTCTTCAATTCTCAATAAGATTCCACCTTGTTTTGTTGGTTCTTTATATCCTAACTTCAATTTTAACCAACTATCATGAGCGAATGCTTTTACCCAACCCTCAAACCGTTTTTCCACCAGTTATAGTCCTTGATATTCATTAATTTCGGTGGTTTTTGTTGGTTTCCGTACACATTATCATATTTCAAACTATCTGAAATCGTTTTTGAAATGTTGCTAGTCTTCGACTTTGTTTCAGAAGTGTAAGCGTTATAAAATGTGTTGTAAAACTCTTCACCACCGCCCGACATCTTCGAAATGCTTCTTGAATTTATCGTTCCTTGAATTTTTCGCCTTGTTTATCACCTCGAATCACCTGCAAACAAAAATCAAACGAACAGTTTAAAGCAAACAGTCAGTTGGATCGGATGTGTATCTGGTGTCAACGAAAGTCAATCAGATGACTTTGGATTGGATGGCAATGGATCGGATAGCAATCTGTACGAACCGCACTTCGATCGAACGTGGCCAACACAAGTCAACTGTGTTTTGATAACAAAATGTCTTTGGATCGGATGTCAATCCGATCGAACAAGGTCAACTAAAGTCAACTGTCTTGGATCGGATGTGACTTCGTTCGGATTTTCGTTCGATACTTGGTCTCAAAACAATTAAACAAGCTACTGTGGATCGGATGTCAGTTCGAATGAACTGCCTTCCGAGACTTTGCAAACAAGTCAAACACTTTATAATAGAAATATATTTGGATCGAATGACAAATTGATCGGATGTTAATCCGATAGTTGACACCTCCTTATAAACTGATATTGGGCCTTAAATTTGAAATTTGGATCGGATGGCAAATCGAACGGATTGCCGTTCGATGATTGGACCTCCAAATGATATCAAGTGTTGAATCATTTATCAATACATTACAATTCTCATGTGCCAATGTCAGTATATATCAATTATAATTGGACTGATTACTATTAAGTGGATCTGATCACTGATACACTTTATTGGGCCACTAAAAGTTATATTACAGAATGTTGTTCTCGCACATGGGCTGTCTGTTGTGGTGGATCAATATAATTGGGCTGAGAATCAGTCAATTATTGTTAACAGATATGTTCACATGTACCTTTAATATTGAATTGGATCCGATGTGCTTTTGGATCGGAAGGCAATCCGTTCGGATTGCCGTCCGACACTTGTACACCTTGAAAATGAATTGGATAAGAGTATTGGATCGGATTGAGATCCCATCGAAGTGTCGTCCGACACTTGTACACTACAAAACTAATATTGACTTTGAAAAAATGTGATCGACAAACTTCAATTCCTTTATAAAGTGTTTGCCGTAAAAAAAACATGATTCATTTAATGGATCTTGGGCCTCTACAAATCAATTTATGCACATGACTCGTCACATCTACAATGAAAATGTAAAGATTATCACGTGAATTCCTATATAAATGGCTGAAAATATAGTCTTGCATGTTCATCTAAACCAACAGTCACCGGAGTGCTCGACGAAGAGGATCTCATCGGAATAGCGTGCGAGGTATCTTCGGCTGTTCGCCTGAGGTTTACCTTTCTCCCTATTCTGATCTGGGTCCGATTCCATTCGCCTCTGGGGCTTGTTCGTAGTGTTTGAATCTCTAAAAATCAACGGTTGCCGGAGTGCTCGACGAAGAGGATCTCATCGGAATAGCGTGCGAGGTATCTTCGGCAGTTCCCTTGATGTTACCTTTCTCCCTATTCTGATCCAGGTCCGATTCCATTCGCCTCTGGGGCTTGTTGTGTAGTGTCCGATTCCATTCGCTTTTGTGGCGGCTGCCGGAGATGACAAACGACGACCGGAATTATGATGCCAGACAAAGAGAAGAGAACTGGCACATTGCAAGATACAAGGGCAGACGTCTTATCCCGGAGGACGGTAGGAAACAAGTTGCTGAGCGAGTATGGCCACCCAAGGAAACAACGTTTTTTATCGGTAACCTTCCAGACAAATGCTCAAGCGTCCTACTTTGGGACGTCTTTGCGGGCTTCGGTTCGATGACTGATGCCTTGTTGGTGCATACATCTGTCGTCTTCGTCTTATGTCGAGTCTCGGGTTCGTTGCATTGCTGAACAAGAGTGATGTCATCATATATGATGATGACATCATATATGTTACATCGTCATTGAATCATCACATGAAGACAAAACAAGATATAAAATAGAATTGTATGTTGACCGTTTGAAGAGGTCATGTTTGAGAGTGTCCTGCGAGTTTGAGAGGGTCACAGTTTGAAGAGGTCATGTTTGAGAGTGTCCTGCTAGTTTGAGAGGGTCATGGTTTGAAGAGGTAACTGTTTGATGGGTGACATGTCACCTTCAAACGGTCAGGGGTTCACTCCTATAAATACCCTTCAAACTTTCTCATTTGTAACATTCTAGATTCCAACGCCGAGGTGCTGTCGAGGTGTCTCTGTACTGTAAAGTGTTCAAGATCAATAAACAAGACATTTATTAGTGAATACAAGCTAAACGAAGACCGAATCAATGAATTCCGCCTCTGATTCAGTCTAAGCACTCTTCTGATCGACTCGTTAGGTCGTTTCACGATCCTACAAGTGGTATCAGAGCTCAGGAGGAAGAGTTCTTACCGTTTAGCTCGTTTTCGCTAGCAAATTCTGATTTTCTACACCTTCTTTCACAAAATTGATACTTTTCACGGTTAAAATCGGCTAAAACTTTCACAATATGTGCGTAATTGTGTTTTAACAAACCCTTGAGAATATCAGATCGAAACTCGAAGTAAAATTGGTAAAAATGGCTTGAAAGTTGGTGACCGTTTGAAATATGCGCCTGACCGTTTGAAAACTGCCTGACCGTTTGAAAATTGCCTGACCGTTTGAAACTGGACTGACCGTTTGAAAATGCACCGTACAGTTTGAAAATGCACATGACCGTTTGAAAATACATGGTTGTCAGTTTGAAACTAACCTGACCGTTTGAAAGTTGCCAGCATGACAGTTTGAAACATGGTTCCTGTTTGAAAGTAGTTCAGTTTTTCACGTGATAGTGCTTTGGGTTGTGTGAACCGCTTGAAAATGCTTCGAGTTGTATGAAACATTAAACTTTGAAAAAAGTTGTCAGGTTTGCATGTGGAGTTATCATTGAGGACTAATCGATTTGTTTTAAGTATTAATATTGATCAGCCCATGTGTATTTGTCAGGACTGATATCTAGTGGCCCAAGGTAGCTTGAATGTGATTTTTTTTTTAAATTCAATAAAATCTGACATTGCATGTGATCTAAGTGTAATTCAACGAGAATTGATGATTAATTGAATTGTCGTCGACATAGTGGGATTGTGGTCCAATCATCTGATCTTAATACTTGTAGTTGTCGGTTAGTTTAAAAAATTTGATCTGTTTCTCATGTGACATTGCATCTAAAATCACGGCCCAATCATATTTCGGTTTAATGAGTTTCTAGGCCCATTCAGATTTAAATTGAAAGGTAAAAGTTTTTGTTTGTTCATTTACTTCTGGGCCCAATCATTGTTTAGTGCAACCCACTTCATATTTGAAAAAATTGAAAGTGTATTTTGAGTGAAATTTGTCGGGATTGTTTGAAAAATGGAAGTGATGTTTGATGAAAAA
Source organism: Helianthus tuberosus (assembly GCA_030545235.1). NCBI lineage: Eukaryota > Viridiplantae > Streptophyta > Magnoliopsida > Asterales > Asteraceae > Helianthus > Helianthus tuberosus. The sequence goes on along the minus strand of JARYGA010059543.1, from coordinate 22,201 downwards.
GATAACTATTATTTTGAGAAATTTAATGATTGGAATCGAGGGTTTATAGATGAAAGTTATAGAATGGTGAACAAGATTGGATGGGAGAAAAGGTTTAAATATTTTGTGTGCTTGAAAAATGAAACATTGGATGATCTAGCAAACCGATATACAGTCTTAATTGAACATTTGAAAGAACATGAGATAAGACTGTCAGATACTGAAAAAGTATCAAAGTTTGCTGATGCATTACCTATCGAATGGGATGAATGTTTGAAAAACCTAAAGAAAGATTCTAGTTTTTCAAAGCTGTATCTAAAAGGGTTCATCAACAAACTTAAAAATTTTGAGTATGAAAGTGACAATAAAAAGAAAGAATTGATAAATGAAACAAAAAATATTTTGATGAAAATGGATTTAGATGTGATTCGTGAAATGAAAAGAAGAGTTAATGTATGTCTTGCTGCAAAAAGTAATCTGATTTACGATATGAAGAGGGGTTGTTATATTGATGAGAATATGAATCCTCTTGATTTCGTTAAATTTTTTTGTGCAGGAACATACAAGATAGAGAAAAAGGAAATCTCAAAGACTGAAGAATTTGTGAAGAATGAATCTTCAAGTTCTGCATCAGTGTGTTCTAAATGTGATAAACTTGAAGCTGACAATGGCAAACTCTTGAAAGATGCGGAAAGTTTGACATTGGAAGTCAACAACTTGAAGGATGAGAAGCAAGCTGATGTTAAACAAATTCTTATTTTGCAGGAAATTTGTGAGAAGCAAAAATCTGAAAATGTTAAACTGTTAAATGACTTGAACAGTTTGACAACAGAAAACAAGAAGTTGAAAGAAAATGGAAAAAATTTTGAAGAAAAAATTAAAAGTTTTGAAAATGAAAAATCAAAAATGAAAAATTGAAAAAGAATTTCAAAGTCAAATAAAAATTCTTGAAGATGGGAGATCTGTTTTTAGCAAGAATAACATTGAAAAACAAAAAATGATAAATTCTCATCTTTAGACGATTATTCGACTTGAAAAAGAAGCTGAAAAAGCTCGAATTAAAATCAAAGAGCTTAAAGAGAAATTGAAAGGTTTTGAGACCTCGTCATCAACACCAGATTATCCATGTCCAAAACCGATCAATTCCGTTCCAATAAGTGACAATGTCACAAACTTTGGCCAAGTCAAAGTTGAAGATTGTGATGAGAAAACTGATGATGAAATTGAGAAAAGAAAAATATTTTTGAAATTAAATGAAATGTTTAAAGAAACTGTTTTACATTCTACTGAGAAAGGTGAATGCTCAACGCAAAAACCTGTAAGAAAGAATGTGGAACAAAAACAAAAGGATAAAAAGCCGAAAAATTTTCAAAAAGAAAATAAAAGCTCATCAGTTCAATCATCCAATCACAATCAAAAATCACAAAAACTGAAAAATCAAAACTCAAAAATAGTTGGTAATGAGTGGTGCAGGTTTGATGATCTACCCGATCATGATCCACCTGTGGTGGGTTAGGATAAGGCACGAGATTTAGGTCACGAGCCCCGACCAATACCACCGCCGCGACAGTATCCGGACGATGATCTACCCGATCATGATCCACCTGTGGTGGGTTAGGATCTATAGGGGTCATGCGCAGGTTTAGGATAGTTCTTTTTTGTATTTTACATTTAATTATATTTTGATTTTGCTGTGTATGTACATACGTATTATGTGTTTAAATTTACAGTTTTAGTTATTTATATTTGTGATTTTTATTTACAATGTTTTAAATGGTTGGTTGCATATGATGTATAATACTTATAATGTATAATACGATATCACACGGCCTGCAGTTTTAGTTAAGTTAAGATCATCCTAGAGGTTCCTCAAGAACCATGCCCAACTCTGATAAAATTCACTTTCAACAAGGCAAAACAAAGTGGATATATACTGATGACGGGGGTAGCCCAAGACTAAATAAAATGATTAAATATGTAAACGCTCAAAGGGTTAAACGGTTCAATGGTTGAAAAGCTGTGAGATGGGGAAAAGCAATGCGGAAACAGTGGCCAGTCACATCCAGGGATTGCATCACCAACCCACAGCCGCAAAAGCAAAGCAGGTCTGCAAAACACACGCTATTATCCAGGGGTCAAAAGGCTTCAACCCCCAAAAGGGTAAGCCCCTCGCTGCAAGCAAGGACACTAGTCAAATGAATGCCTCTTTGGGAGATGTCTCCTCCTATATAATCGACACTTCATTAACTGAGTTTGGACATTCTTGGCCAGGCCTGTTTCCTTAAACTCTGGTCATTCACATCGAGTGCGTGCTTTATGCGAGTCACTCACTTTCACATCCAACACACACATTCCGTTTGCTCCTACATCCAAATCTGAATACACTTCAGAGGAGGATCATCAGCAAACAACAACAATAAACTAGTGAACCTCCTTCCACGTCTTGCAAACGTGGGGGGACCCCATGACCTGCGTTAGGCAAAGTTGAACCCTTCAACCCTTTTGCCTAACTAGCATAGCTACCATCCTTGGTCTCTTATTTGTTGCATCAATAAGTTGGCGCCCACCGTGGGGCTACGCCGCTATTTCTCCTAAAAAAGACCTAGTAATGTAGCTCTCTTCACTTAAAATCACCATGTCTGAAAGTGGATCCCCGGGTGAAGTAAATCAGATTCCAAACACTTCTGCCCCAGGTAGTAGCCAAACTCAGGTGGCTATACCAACTTCTTTCTCAACTCCGGGGAGCACACCCGAGTTCCTCACCTTCAATACACCAACTCCGTCCAGATCCGGAGTTCCTTCCCCCAATGTCGGTATCTCTGACACCCCGGCACGTGTTGAACTTACCCCCGAGGGGGTTGCCAACAATTTCTTGGAATTGAGGACTCTCCTCAACCAGCATGTGAATAGAGAAAGAGAAAAGGGGGTGAGAATCCGCCTAGATTATGACGAGCCAGAACCAACGTTGTCTCCTGGACTACCTCCCCTTCCTTTTACAAGTAGAAATGAGGCTGGTCCCAGTAATCCTTCAAACCCTCACCCATACCTATCCACGATGACAAACCCTACAGTGCATCTCGTCTTCTCTTCCCAACCAATTACTAGTGGTGCTCCTTTGGGACATGAGCTAACCCTTGACCAGCTCCAACAGTCCCCAGTAACAAGCTTTCTAGCATCTATGACAACCACGTGAGAGCAAGCTCTGTCGGTGCTCCCTTTGGCACGAAGTGCTGTTATGAGCACTCCCCTTGGAATAAACTGCTCTGTTGGACCAGGAAGCCTTCAAGGCTTCAACCTCATGCCCAACATGATGACCCAGATGATGGCCAACTTCCCGTGGCAACACTTTATTAATCAGGTGCTAGCCACTCAGGGAAATAACGACAATGGGAATAATAGGGATGCAAGGGCTGAAGAAGACCTGGCTAAACCATATAAGCCAAGTAACCTTTCATGCTTTTCAAAGCAGATAGCCGATTATGATTTCCAAGCGAAGATCAAGATGCCATCCCACATCAGGACGTATGATGGGACTGAAGATCCTGAGGACCATCTTCAGATCTTCACCGGTGCAGCAAGGATAGAGAAATGGTCAAACGCTGAATGTTGCCTAATGTTCATGCAAACTCTTGTTGGATCAGCCAGAATCTGGTTCAATGACTTACCTGCTCAAAGCGTTCGAAGCTTTGACGACCTTAGCAAGGGTTTCCTGGCCAATTTCTCCCAACAAAGGCGATATTTTAAAGACGCAACAGTGATCTTCCAGATAAAACAACGTGATGATGAAAGTCTTCGTGCATTCATTGAACGATACAAGAAGGAAGGTCTGACTTATGTAGGGGCAGATGAGAAAATGAGAGTGGCTGGTTTCATGAACGCCATCACCTCTAAATATCTCACAAGAGATTTCAACAAATCCCTGCCCAAGACCTTGGAAGAAGCTCTCGAAAGGGCTGAAGCCCACATCTGGGGGGAGGAGGCGGTAGACATTAAAGAACAAAGAAAAAGGGGATCTGGCTGGCGAAGCAATAGTTTAGCTAGAAAAGGGGGGAACTTCAACTCCTATGACAGGCGGTCAAAGGGTTCAGACCCTCGAAGGTCTGAAGGCCGGAACCCTTCAAGAAGGGAGAAAAGCATAAGTTTCACACCCCTCACGAAGACCCCTCAAGAAATCCTTTGTTGGGATTGAACCCAACCAGAGGAACAGATAATGTAAAGCCAAAACCAGGTCACAACAGAGGATTCACAATAAGCAGCAGTTTACACTTTGCTCTCCCATTGAAAGTGATTTATAACAACTGATGGTCTGTATCTGCTGTTCATACTCAACTGCTGATGCCTTTTCAACTGCTGATGAAAACCCTGATGTATCCAACACTGCTGGTCCTATCTACTGATGATAAAGCACTGCCCAGTCAAGGACTGATCAACCTTGAGGAAAGCACTGACATAAAGAGAAAGCAGTTGTTTAGTGAATTATCTGTTTTATGTATAGTCAGTGGTTAGGTTAGCAGTGTTTGTGTAAGGACAGTAAATACAGGTTGTTAGGCTGTTAGACGTCGCTTTCATGGTGACGTCAGCTGAGATACCTCAGTGGTTTGGTTTGCCTATAAATGTAACAGTACCCTGTACTGTTACATTTGATTGACTGAGTGGGTTCTTCTCCTCATGTCTAATCCTTTCATCTTGTGTGCAACCAACCTTGGGGCATCAGGCTGAGGGGGAGTATAGTTTGTAAGCATGACTGTAATCTTTTGCTTTGATTTGTAATCTTTTGACTCTATGTGAAGCAATTGTTTATCAAACTATTTTCTCCTTTGATTGTGTTTACAAAGTTTGTTTTCATTTCCGCTGCACCTAACATGTTTTCATATTCATTGATCATTCATTTTAAACAAACAAACACTATCATGAGAGCCTCCGATCCTAACAATTGGTATCAGAGCCCGGACAGTCAAATTCGATCTAACAATCAATTTGACATAACAGTTCGGCTCAAAATTCATTGATACTAAGGTTGGTTGTATGTAGTTGAAAAACAGAGTACCGAGTAAATCATGTTCAAAGTGGTTAATCAAAAACTCTGTAAATCAACCAAGATGTCATATGACACACAAATTTCACACTACAAGTGAATTCATGCACAAATCACTCATAGTTTTCAGATCTGAAAAACATATCTGTTAAACTATGGGATTATTTCATGTTTTCAAACTTGATTTCAATTGCTGTTATGAAAATTGTGATGTCATCTTATTAAAATGCTAAAGTATGAACCTCAGATTAACAAAAACCTATGTTCATAAAAACATTGATGTCTTGTTAACTCAGAAAGAGGGAATTAAAACTTTAGTCATTCAAATCTTATGTGTTGAAAACAGGTTGAGTTCCTCAAAAGGACAAAATCAACTTTGTTAAAATACATTGAGGAAATTCACAAAAAATAAAACTCAGAAGTGTGTCTATATCAAAACTTTTGAAGTCAAAAGAAAAGAGTATAAACATAAAACACTTATGAGTCAAAGTTTAGGGTAATAATGGTCATTAAGCAACAATGTGTATTTATCTGTTCAGAAAAAGGTTTTGATTCCAGTAAATGAGCTCCAAAGAGGACTAGACAAATGTTCAAAAATTTTCTCCATGTGTCCTCAGGTTTGCAATCAACTGACAAAGAAAATGGTTCCAAACAGTGGTCAAAATGTATTCAAAAGTTTCCTACCACTGTTGTCAACCCACTGACCATTTTCAAAAACTAGTGAATGATATGATTATATACTCTTTTGAAATTATACCAGATCCTTTTTTATACTATTCTCAAAAAATCCTTTAACTATTTTTTGTTGTTCAAAGGATTTTCTCAAATAACCAGGATATATTATTCATTTTTTTTGGAATAATATATTTGGAACTTATGCTTGTTTTTGCTGGCAATAGTTTCAGCTCCTGTCAGGATGTAATACCTTATTTTTGATGGTGTTAGTGTCCTCATAAATGGGTCAAAAGGAAATGGTGCAAATGTCATGATCATGTCATACTCAGGTTTGCTCTTAAATTTTCATAAAAAAAATTGATTGCAAACCATGCTTGTATTACTAAGGAACTCATGTTTTAATTTAATATTAAACGAAAATGAGTTGCCTTAGCAAAAAGTTTTCATCATCTGGGGTACTAAACCACTGTCTTTCAAAATTGACATGTGGCAAAACCTTGAATGAAAATCTTCAAAACTGTTGCTGAAACACCTGTCCTTCAAGATCTGTACCATTTACCCTAACCACTGTTTTGTTCAAATGTCTGATCTCTAAACACTGTCCACTGCTGAAAGTTAACCACTGATCCCTCATTCTCTTGAAAAGCACTGATGTTCAAAATTAGTGTCTTATCCACTGATATGCTATCCACTGATAGTAAAAATCATCCACTGCCCACAATTTTTACAGTTGTAACCACTGATACTTGATACGTCAGTGGCTCTTAAAACAACTGTTCTCCATACTTCATCCGTTTCATCTGTGTTTGACACGTGGTCAGTTTTTAGCCCTCAGATATTAATAACCGCTGCCACATCAGCGATCATTTTTTTTCAAATAAAACCCTGCCCTAAACCCCAAACAGGGTTTTACACTGTCGAATTGAATTCCAAAATTCTCTTCTCGTAGCAGTTTCCAACCCTTCTTCTCAAAATCTCCAAAATCCTCCTTCGTTCTTCTCCGCAAAAATGACAAAATCAAAGTCAAAATAAAAAACAAAACCTAAATCACCATCACCTTCCAAAGAGGTCGCTCAAACGGCCGAAGAACCCATCGAAATACCATTCAAACAATCTCACAACTATCTGGGTTTACTCATAAAACCTACTGATAATCACATCTTTGACACCATCATTGATATATTATCTGCATCAAAGTACAAAACTTTGTTGACGGCAGATGCTCCCATTTACTTGCAAACCCAGAGAGAGTTTTGGAAAAAGGCGTCGCTTGAAAAACAAGACGGAAAAGTCATAGCCATTAACTCCTCAATACAGGGTAAAGCAGTTCAAATAACCCCACAGTCGATCTCCGAAGTCTTTAATCTCAACGATTAGGAAGGTAAACTCTCTTTTGAGAAAGCCAAGATGAAAACTGATTTCATAAAAAGGGGATATGCAGAACAATCAAAAGTTGATACCTTACAAAAAGGTTATTTTCCTTCTGCTCCAAGATTTTTATTTCACACACTTTTGATGTGTGTTTCAAATAAAACAACATCATTTAATGAAATACCATTGAAGATTCAATGCCTGGGGTATGCAATTTTGAATAACAAAGATTACAACTATTCCCAGGAAATCTTCAATGACTTAGTGAAAAATGTTGACAACAAAGCATTTTTACTTTTTCCAAGATTTTTGAGTTATTACTTTAAACAAAAATTTGTAAAGGAAAATGAAAATTTGCCAAAACAAGGTGTTCATTGTCAAATAAAAAGCTTAACAAAAGAAACATTTTCAAGGATGATGGCACCAATAAAAACAAAAGCAGGGGTACCTGAGCAGATTTTAGCGGTTACAACTGCTCCTCAGGTATCAGCTGTTGAGCCCACTGCTCCAGGTAATCATAGCAGCACAACCACTGCTTTGAAACCCACACCTGACATAACTAAAAAGACCAAAAGAAAAACATCCAGAAAACCCACCAAACCCAAAACAAAGGCAACTCTGGAAGATGAGATCCCAGAGGAAATGCCTGTGACAACACAAATGTCACCACAATCCATTGCTGCTACTTCCTCACAGCAGTTGGAAGAAAGATCTCAACCCATGCCTAAAACTCCTCCTGCATCCTCACAAAAGGATCAGGTTGTAAGCACAGGGACACCACAATATGAAGCTCTGAATCCACTCGGATCCATCTTCCTCAGTCCTGATCCCAAGGACATGTCTCTTTCAACTCCCATTCCCTCACCAATAATAATGCCACAATCCATGCTACCCTTGTTGCATGCAGCTGCTATAGCTCAGACACAAACCGGATCCTCTCTATCACCTATCACTGAGAGTATACCCCTACAAGTGACTGGGTCTGATGCTTATACTCCTGCTATCCCAGCAACAATTGAGGAGGTTACACCCCCTGAGTTACAAGTAACTCTCGGTGGTAGTTCAAGTGGAGCAGCAACTACAACTGGTGGATCAACATATCCTCAGTTGGACAGTTGTTTCATAAGTAAGACTCCCTTGAAGGCAATTTCTTCCATGGCAACTTCGGTAACCATCAGTGAGTTGGATCTAACCACTGGTACCATCAAAGGTTTATCGAATGCTGAAGAAAGAAGTCCCCAGTACCAAGAACAAGGGGCATCAATGGGTGATTTTTGGGACTCAGTTCCTAAGTCAAACATTGATATAACCACTACAAGTGGGGATTCAGATGATCCCAGTAAAATGGGTGATGATTCAAGATATCAGGAATTGACGGGCAGAGTGGAAAAACTTGAAGAATCAGTTTCTGAAATAAAGGAGATGGTGCAAGAGATTTTAAAATCTCAGAAAGCACAATCCAATGTTGTTCCTGCTCAAGCACCTGCTCCACAACAAGCACCTGCTGCAAATGAGCTTTGGAATATCTTCCAACCCATGCTTGAAAAACAGCAACAAATGGCTGATCAAAAGCACGCTATTCAAGTACAACTGCTGACCAACATGGTGGAATCAAGGTTCAAGGATGCTCAAGCAGATATCAAGGCTATTAAGGCCAGTATCCAAACTACCACTGGAAAGGCTCCTTCAACTTTACTATTCTTTGATGACCCCCTTGCAGATAATGCCAAAAAGGGGGAGATAATGAAGCAAATGAAGAAGAAGGGAATAGAACATGGCCTTCATATTGAACCTGAAAAGAAAAAGAAAAAGAAAAACAGGTCTCAAAACCTGTTAGTCAAACAGCAGATACACCAGTAGTTACAAAAACTGCTGTCAGTAGTCAAACAGCTGCCTTGTCATCAACACACACACTTTCACCACACACCACCACAACTACTGCTCTACCACCATCATCTACAATCACACCATCATCACTGCCTCCTGCCATAAAGCAGAAGACAGCAGATGTTACAACATCTGCTATAATGACAACAGTGATTGAAACACCAGTTGTTTCAACCACTGACAGTCAATCACTGTCACAAATCACTGCTATCCAATCTACAACCACTGATCCACCCAAAACATCATCTGCTCCTTCTTCATTAAAAAGAAGAAGGAATCTCATATCAGATGATGATTCACCACCACCATCACCACCATCAAAAACTACCTCACCACTTCCATCCCCTGCTCAAAAGCAGAAGACAACTGCTGACATATCAGTAGTTGTAATGACAACAGATGTTGAGACACCAGTTGTTTCAACAGCTGTTAGTCAGTCATCCACCACTGCTCTCACCCTTTCTACATCACAACCAAAGCTATTCAATAGAAAAAGCAGGCCAATTCCTTCCGAAGAGGGTATACATGATCCTAATGCTGCACAACATCCACTAGAACTTGAAGCTATCAAAAATGAGATGAGGCAATTCTATACAGAAGAAGATCCTTCAGAAAGAAGATTCTCCTCACTCATAGGCTACATGCCACCAGAGGATATGGATGATTATCTCAAACTCAAGGCAAGGCAGGCTAAAGTAAAAGCCAAGGTTGATAGTGAAAAAGATAAGTTAAGCGAAGATGGCATAGCTAAAAGACTGGAGTTCTACTTCACAAAAGTAAAGCAGATAGAAGGGTTTGCACAAGACCTAAAAAAGAAAAGGCTGATCAAAAGAAAGAGTTAAGAAAACAATATCTAGCCTACATCATGAAAGAGAAATTCTATCCTGCTGAAGAACAACAGTTCAGAGAATGGCCAGTAGTAGCTCTTAAGCGTGAGGCAGAAAGGATTGAAAAGATTAAGAATGATCCTACGAAGAAGAAGAATGCTCCTAACTGGAGAAAATATGAAAAGCTCATTGCTGACTTAACTGCTGAATATAAGAGAAAGAAAAGGGAGCTGGTGGATGCGAAAATGGATACTGCTGAAGCCATATTAAAATGGTCAAAACAGCAGACCGATGAAGCCTATGAAAGGCTAAAGAAAAGAAAGATAATTGTTTCAAGCACCTCAAAGAAGCGAGAACATATGATGAAGATTGAACAGAAAATTGAAAACCTCATAACCATGTTAAAATCAGCAGACAGTTCTACTCTTGTGTCAAACCAAGTTAAAGGCAAACAACTGACTGAAGAAGAGGTAATAGAAAAAGAAGCAGAGTATCTCAAGGGAGCCATCTTAAAAATGGGTCTGAATGAAGACAGCTCATCAAAGCTTCAAAACCTTTTTAAGAAGGTATTAAACAAACCTGCGTCTCCAAACACTGCAAAAGACAAGACAGAAGTTGAAAGACAAGAGCTTATTGAGCAAGAAACTGCAGAAGACATAGCTGCAGCAGACAAAGTCATTGAAGAAGCTTTCAAAAGAATGTCTGAAAGTCTGCAGATGTTTTCAAGGCCATTATCCCTCAACTCATCGTCAAATAAGTCTCTCCCAAGAAACCCACTTGGCTTAAAAATACTAAAGTGGATGTCTGATCAAAAGACTCACGTATTGACCCTGGTCAGAGCCAATGGCGAAGTGAAGTACATATCAAGGAAAGAAGCACTAGGCCTTAGTGTTCAATATTTGCAGGATCTCCTTGAACTTACACTGTGTAGGGATGAGGATGACCAGAGTGCACCGGAATTTGAAGCGGAATTCAAAGATCAAGCTAAGGCACACTTGATGAGTAATAAAGGTCCTGAATAATGACAGGTTTTGGCATTATCTGTTCCAGGGGGAGATTGTTGGGATTGAACCCTACCAGAGGAACAGATAATGTAAAGCCAAAACCAGGTCACAACAGAGGATTCACAATAAGTAGCAGTTTACACTTTGCTCTCCCCTTGAAAGTGATTTATAACAACTGATGGTCTCTATCCGCTGTTCATACTCAACTGCTGATGCCTTTTCAGCTGCTGATGAAAACCCTGATGTATCCAACACTGCTGGTCCTATCTACTGATGATAAAGCACTGCCCAGTCAAGGACTGATCAACCTTGAGGAAAGCACTGACATAAAGAGAAAGCAGTTGTTTAGTGAATTATCTGTTTTATGTATAGTCAGTGGTTAGGTTAGCAGTGTTTGTGTAAGGACAGTAAATACAGGTTGTTAGGCTGTTAGACGTCGCTTTCATGGTGACGTCAGCTGAGATACCTCAGTGGTTTGGTTTGCCTATAAATGTAACAGTACCCTGTACTGTTACATTTGATTGACTGAGTGGGTTCTTCTCCTCATGTCTAATCCTTTCATCTTGTGTGCAACCAACCTTGGGGCATCAGGCTGAGGGGGAGTATAGTTTGTAAGCATGACTGTAATCTTTTGCTTTGATTTGTAATCTTTTGACTCTATGTGAAGCAATTTTTTATCAAACTATTTTCTCCTTTGATTGTGTTTACAAAGTTTGTTTTCATTTCCGCTGCACCTAACATGTTTTCATATTCATTGATCATTCATTTTAAACAAACAAACACTATCATGAGAGCCTCCGATCCTAACATCCTTGCAACGGAAGAAGTTAAGCAAAACTTTCGGCCTCCTAGGCCTCTCCCCAAAAGCAGAAAAAATGAGAACTCCACACAATACTGTGAGTTTCATGAAGAAAAAGGTCACCACACCAATGATTGCTTCCAACTCAAGAAAAGAATTGAAGAAGCTGTTAAGTCCGGAGAACTCGTTCATTTGGTAAAGGGAGTCTGGGACAAAATGGCTGAAGGAAAAGGTAAGGAAGTCAATATGGTGGATTTTGATGGAAGGGTTCCTCATAAAAGACAGCGGTTGGAAGCTTGGGAGCTTCAGTGTGTCTGTTTCCCCCCAACGGAGAAAAATCCTCTCTCTAGCCCTCTTGTAGTAGAAGCTACCGTGGGAACGTTGCAAACATGTAGGGCATACATAGACACCGGGGCAGCCACTGAAATCATGTTCGAGAAATTCTTCAACCGTTTGAGTAATGAAGAACGTTCAAGGCTTCAACCCTCTGGGACCTCTATAAAAGGTATCGCCGATATACCCCTCAAGCCTTTAGGGCAACTAACACTTAATGTTCGTTTCAACGAAGGTTTGAAAGAAAGAACACAACCACTTACCTTTGTGGTAATTAACATCCCCTCAAGTTATGATGTGATCATTGGAAGTCCAGGACAATGTGCATTCTACATGGCCGTGTCTATTGGCCATGACACAGTCAAATTTCCCACCGAAAGGGTATAGCAACCCTTCAACCCTCCCAAGAAGCATACCTAGTTGAGGGAGAAAGTTCCAAAAGCGAAGAAGACAAGCAAAGGCAAATCATAAATCCTAAGTACCCTGAACAGAGAATAAGGGTCAATCCAATCCTTTCACAAGAAACCATTTCGTATCTCGAGAAGCTGCTAACACATTACAGCGATTTCTTCGCTTGGTGTCTAGAAGATATGACAGGGATCCCTCGGGACATTGCCGAGCACGAGTTAAGGATACCACTGGATGTCAAGCCTGTGGTCCAAAAGAAAAGAAGTCTGGCACCCGAGAGAAGTCTGGCAGCCTGCCAAGAGGTTGAAAAGCTTGTATCAGCCGGCATTCTCCGAGAAGTCAAGTACCAATCATGGGTTGCAAACCCGGTTATGGTCAAAAAACCCGACAACTTGATCGATGTCGTTTGGTCGGTCAAAAAAAATATTTATAAAAAGTTCCTAAATACCTTAACTAGTTAGGGTAAGTAGGGTGTCGGTCCACGAGGAGTATGTGGTCAGAATTGGTTTTCTATCTAAATTAACTAAATAAAATAATTAATTGATTGGTTTGGTTGTTTTTTAGAAAATAAAGTCTAAACTAATGTGATATAGAAAACAATAGTGGTAAAGGTAACCTCCTCCAAACTTCAGGTTCTAGGTTTACAAAATCTCAGTTTAATTCAATAATTGACACCACATAGACATAGTGTGGGAAAGTTGATTAGTTTGATTGGTTACTGAAAACGGGTCCTTGTCATCAGGTCTCTTATAAGTCAATTAACCCTATTCACTAGCGTGAATCAACCTACTCTATGTCACCCAATCCGCTACAAGGTTTTGTCATCAACCGAACAAATTGTAAAGTAAGGACTCAAAAACACAAGCAAATAGTTCAAACAAAATCAACACATCAAATTACTTATAAAGGTTTGTCAATCCAAAAGTAATTCCAAACATGAATAAAACTGAAATTAAATAAAACCTAACTGAACCATCTGTCTGGAGGAAGCCACGTATGATTTAGCCGCTCATGATGCTTGTCCGATCAAAAGCTTGAGAGAATGTTGAAGGCATGGCTGCCAATGATTGATCGATATGAAGTGATAATGAATGATGATGTCCGTCCTCCCTTCTCGAGCCCCCCAAAGTGATGTTATATGGCTGCCACCATAGGTCGCTGAATTGGCAGTCCCCAAAAACGTAATGGATCATGTATTATGGGCCCAAAAGTCCAATTAAGTTGCTGCCCATAATTCGTATCGTCATGAAGTGTTTATGGCCCCCAAAAGTGTTGCAAAATGGCCCAAACTTTTGTAATGATGCTGCCATTATTTCGTGACAGGTGCTGCCCAACTTTCATGGATATTGAAGTGTATTGTGGCTGCCAAAAGTTGTTGTCAAAGCCCCCTATTAATCGATGATAGTGGAGCCCAAAAAAATAAATAAAAAATAATTAATGTGTGGCTCCAATCCATCGTGATAATGGTCCCTTCAAAGTTAATGTCGATGGCTGCTAATTACTTCGTGAATATATATGAGAGCCCAAAAGTTATAATTAATGTTGGCTCCCAAAATCTATTAAAGTGGCTGCCAAAAAACGTGATTAAGGAAGTCCCCAAAATTCTCTTATTGGTTGCTAATGATCGATGGTTTCCAGCTCACCAAGTAGGGTTTTGTTTAACACCTTAAACCCACCTAACCTTTGACCACGTGCACCCCATTTCTTTCTTAACCGTAGGTAATGGTTTACAACCATAAGCCACAATTAAGGGTTGATGTTTCTTTTATGTGAACCCATGCAAACAATCCGTAAGACACGTACTCATTTCGTAAACCACATGTCGAACTTGTTGCTTCAACTCTCAAATCACATGTTGCAAACCATAAGTTACGTATTAGAACCCGTAACCCCCAGCGCAAATAACAGCTCCCTTTCAACTTTCAAATCAACTTTCCCATATTTCTTGCGATTCCAAGCTATTGTTCGATCCGAAACGCATCCGAACCCTTCCGTTTGCTACATTCGCCAACATCGCACATTCCACATCAACTCTAAATGTGTTAACTTCCTCGAGTTAAGCAATTAACCTGCGCAAACGACAATTTCTAATAGTTATCTTATTCGACACGTATAATCACTAAAAACAGAACGAAACACATAAAATAGACACTTTAAAGCTCGGGTTTCACCCTCTCCATCACATCCCCACACTTACCTTTGATTGTCCTCAAGCAAACCGATACAGAACTACTCACCATAGTAACAACACCTCTAAACCCCTTAACCGATGCAACAATTTAAGTCCCAAGTCATATCCGTTCCATAGACTAACACAATCAAGATTGACAGTCCGACAAGCAATTGGTGCAATTTTTGTATATATATATATATATTTTTTTAAACTTAAGACTTGTCTATTCAAAACTAACATGCTTAGGACTATAACACATGCTACATGCCCCTCACAATCAACTTTCCTCTCGGTTTAAACATATGAGCTAGCGTGTAATGTGCTAACATTTATATCACTCAAAACCAAACATGCAATTCTGTAATTATAGGCTTGTATAAAAATCATACCTCCACTGCATCGTATAACATGGCACATATCAAAAGGACTTTCGGTTTTGGGCTTAGGCTAAGGGTAGGAGATTTTTGGCTTGTATTTATATTTTTATATGGCGATCAAACAAACGACCAAACCGTGACAACATTATTTGCAAACATAACATATTTTTGGGTTGCTTTTTACCCAAGAACATAAACAAAACTTCACAAAACTTCTATTTTTGTTTTTTTTCTTTCTTTTCTATTTTTTTTTCTTTTCTGTTGGTTTCTCTCTCTCTTTTTTTTTTTCAATTGTTCATAATTTGTCATTCACGGTCGGTATCACAAATCTCACATCGGGTGGACAAATGAAAGGGTAAATAGGCTCAACAGGGCTACTAGGGGTAGTGATTAGGTAAACATGAAACAAACAAACAGGTGTAAGGTATATCCTAATGCCTTTATCATTTACGTGCACATATCAAACCACAGTCTCAGCATGTATCAAATCATACAAGTTCTAACACAGAGTCACATGCGGCCTGCTCTCAACAAATGAAGTCATAATATAAATCATTCTATCATTCTACAGGCTCAAATTCTCACCAAGAAAGGGTAAATGGGCTGCCGACACGTAGCGTATGCAATCTAAAGCATGTTACCCCTAAATAGACATCTCTTTTCAATTCTTTTATCCTAAAAACACCTGTCGGACCTACTCTCATGAAACTTAAAGGAACGACCATGACAAGGGACTATGTTAGTTTACTACCGGCAAGGAACCCATTAGTGATTGAAACATTCGGTTTTCATATCCATTTAGTTCACGCAAGGTGATGAAATTCTTTAAAATTTTCAAAATTTTCAATTTTTTCAGTTTTCATCGTTTTCAATCACTTTCAACCTCTTTCAAACTCTTGTCCCAAACCTTCCCTTCCCGGGTTTCCATATCCCCACACTTGGGCGACATTGTCCCCAATGTATGGCGCTTTTAAAACAAACCCGGGAATAACAACCAAACCATCCCATAAGCGGCCAATCCCTAACACAAATAACTAAAACACATTCCCTAACACATAGAGTTTAACACCACCAAAAACACGAATAGAAATGAAATAATAAAAGTGGAACAGACTCCCCTGGTTTAAAGCATAGAAGCCTCATACGTCATGTTCCACCACGACCGTATAGCATTTCATTCGCGGCCGTGTCCAACAAGTACTCGGGTCAATCTCTACAATTAGCGTGCAAATCATCCCTGTCCAAATGGAGATTGAGTATGGACAGTTCTGACTGAACTCTAACCCGTGCATAGTCCGCAACTGCAACTAGAACGTACTGGGACTTCACCAAACATCCCCACACTTGGACCACTGCATCCGTAGAGATTCATACCTGGTAACCTGCAAAACAAACTCACACAAAAACAAAACAAATATACACTACTCTACATCCTCGGGCTGCCTCCCGAGAGCGCTAAGTTTATAGGTCTTCAGCCAGACCGTACCTGATGTTCCCTCATGGTGGTTGAGTGGGATGCTTGCACGCCTTCTTCATCGTATCATCACTATCATCAGCACCCATTCCCCAATATTTGTCAAGGAATAACATGTATGCCTCTTCCTCATTTGACGAGTATGATCCTTTCCTTTTCCTCTTCTTTGTTCTTTTTCTCTGTCTCTTCCTTTTATTTTCGTCTAACCCGTTAACCATAAAACACTCTTTCTGACTCTTCTCTTCAGAAGGTCCACTTTTGTCATTAGCTTTAGGTTTAGTCAAACTGGAAAATATTTTAATTGTCATCTTTTGAGACCCAAACCTAAACTTGACCGTTCCTTCAACACAATTAATATTAGCATGAGCGGTGGCTAAGAACGGTCTTCCCAAAATAACTGTTGGTTGATAATTTTTAACACAATCAAGAACAAGAAAATCTACCGGATAATAAAAATCACCAACTTTAATTATCACATCTCGCACAATCCCCCTAGGACTCGTAGGAGTTTGATCAGCTAAAACCACAGTTGTGTCAGCTTTTTCTAATGAACCAAAATCATACTGATCAAATAAACTCCCCGGTAAAATACTAACACTCGCTCCAAGATCCAATAAAGCCCGGTCTATTTTAAAATTACCCACTTGTATAGAAATAATAGACGCTCCCGGATCTTGGAGTTTCGTGGGAAGAGTACCCAACAAAACGGCATTCACATTATTAGTTAAATCTAATTCTTTTGGAATTTTGTGACGTCGTTTTCTGGAACTTAATTCTTTTAAACACTCAACATTATCGGGATTTTCTTTAATTATTTTCAAAAAGGGTAAATTAATATTTCGCTTTTCGAATTTTTCCCATTTTTCATCATGTGTTGGATCCACTTTTGGTTTAGTTGACACCGGGGCTATTAACGCAGAAGGAAATGGAACGTTAAAGGATTTTTCCACATTTTTAGTTTCTAATTTAGTTTGTGAAATCAAATCCTGATCAATGTCATACTCACTACGCTCCACCACTTTCTCAACCCTTGATGATGGAGTCTGTTCATTCACATAAAGCTCAGATGATGGTTGAAAACTTACCGTATCAATGTGTGCACTGTCTGTGTTTTGGGAACTGGAAAACTGATGTGTTGAGTCGACTTGATTATGATTAGATGACGTACCTGAATCTGCGATTACTGCAACTACCCCACGTACATGTGTAACTATCTGTTCAGTTTGTTCCAACAACAATTGATGCCTAGCCTCTAGGATCTCTTGTCGATACATGACCTCTTTGACTATGCTTGTTAGCTCCTTGATAGCTACCCGGATGTCATCCAATTCAGACTGATCCACTTGTCGACCGATTTGATTCTGGCAGACGTTTGAATAACCCCCTCGTTGATTATTGCACTGAATGTTTTGATTCATCGTGTACTTATTTTGGCAATCTTGAGCCCAGTGACCAAATTCACCACAACACGAACACGGCTCATAATAATCCTGGCCATCATCATAATTCATGTCCATGATAGCCTGCACAAGTAACACAACCTCGTGTAATACTGAACAAGAGAAAAAAAAAATTTAGGTTTGTTTTGTCTTGTTTTTTTTTTTTTTTTTTTTTTTTTTTTTTTTTTTTTTTTTGAAAGAAACTAAACTAAACTAAACTAAAAACCAAAACTAAGCGCACTAACTCCCCGGCAACGGCGCCATTTTTGATCGATGTCGTTTGGTCGGTCAAAAAAAATATTTATATAAAGTTCCTAAATACATTAACTAGTTAGGGTAAGTAGGGTGTCGGTCCACGAGGAGTATGTGGTCAGAATTGGTTTTCTATCTAAATTAACTAAATAAAATAATTAATTGATTGGTTTGGTTGTTTTTTAGAAAATAAAGTCTAAACTAATGTGATATAGAAAACAATAGTGGTAACGGTAACCTCCTCCAAACTTCAGGTTCTAGGTTTACAAAATCTCAGTTTAATTCAATAATTGACACCACATAGACATAGTGTGGGAAAGTTGATTAGTTTGATTGGTTACTGAAAACGGGTCCTTGTCATCAGGTCTCTTATAAGTCAATTAACCCTATTCACTAGCGTGAATCAACCTACTCTATGTCACCCAATCCGCTACAAGGTTTTGTCATCAACCGAACAAATTGTAAAGTAAGGACTCAAAAACACAAGCAAATAGTTCAAACAAAATCAACACATCAAATTACTTATAAAGGTTTGTCAATCCAAAAGTAATTCCAAACATGAATAAAACTGAAATTAAATAAAACCTAACTGAACCATCTGTCTGGAGGAAGCCACGTATGATTTAGCCGCTCATGATGCTTGTCCGATCAAAAGCTTGAGAGAATGTTGAAGGCATGGCTGCCAATGATTGATCGATATGAAGTGATAATGAATGATGATGTCCGTCCTCCCTTCTCGAGCCCCCCAAAGTGATGTTATATGGCTGCCACCTTAAGTCGCTGAATTGGCAGTCCCCAAAAACGTAATGGATCATGTATTATGGGCCCAAAAGTCCAATTAAGTTGCTGCCCATAATTCGTATCGTCATGAAGTGTTTATGGCCCCCAAAAGTGTTGCAAAATGGCCCAAACTTTTGTAATGATGCTGCCATTATTTCGTGACAGGTGCTGCCCAACTTTCGTGGATATTGAAGTGTATTGTGGCTGCCAAAAGTTGTTGTCAAAGCCCCCTATTAATCGATGATAGTGGAGCCCAAAAAAATAAATAAAAAATAATTAATGTGTGGCTCCAATCCATCGTGATAATGGTCCCTTCAAAGTTAATGTCGATGGCTGCTAATTACTTCGTGAATATATATGAGAGCCCAAAAGTTATAATTAATGTTGGCTCCCAAAATCTATTAAAGTGGCTGCCAAAAAACGTGATCAAGGAAGTCCCCAAAATTCTCTTATTGGTTGCTAATGATCGATGGTTTCCAGCTCACCAAGTAGGGTTTTGTTTAACACCTTAAACCCACCTAACCTTTGACCACGTGCACCCCATTTCTTTCTTAACCGTAGGTAATGGTTTACAACCGTAAGCCACAATTAAGGGTTGATGTTTCTTTTATGTGAACCCATGCAAACAATCCGTAAGACACGTACTCATTTCGTAAACCACATGTCGAACTTGCTGCTTCAACTCTCAAATCACATGTTGCAAACCATAAGTTACGTATTAGAACCCGTAACCCCCAGCGCAAATAACAGCTCCCTTTCAACTTTCAAATCAACTTTCCCATATTTCTTGCGATTCCAAGCTATTGTTCGATCCGAAACGCATCCGAACCCTTCCGTTTGCTACATTCGCCAACATCGCACATTCCACATCAACTCTAAATGTGTTAACTTCCTCGAGTTAAGCAATTAACCTGCGCAAACGACAATTTCTCATAGTTATCTTATTCGACACGTATAATCACTAAAAACAGAACGAAACACATAAAATAGACACTTTAAAGCTCGGGTTTCACCCTCTCCATCACAACTCTTGGAGGATGTGCATAGATTTCAAGGATCTTAACAAAGCTTGTCCTAAGGATTGCTATCCACTACCGGAAATTGATCTCAAGGTTGACTCCCTCACCGGATACTCGTTCAAATGCTTTCTCGACGCATACAAAGGTTACCACCAAATCCTCATGAAGGAAGAGGATGAGGAAAAAACAGCCTTTCACACGGACAAAGGGATCTTTTGTTATCAAAAGATGCCTTTTGGCCTCAAAAATGCCGGTGCAACCTACCAACGTCTCGTTGACAAAGCTTTTGGTAGCCAAATAGGTAAGAACATGGAGGCATATGTCGATGACTTGGTAATTAAAAGCAAGACGGAATATCAAATGCTTGACGACATTCAAGAAACTTTCAAGAATCTCAGAAAAGTTAACATGAAGCTTAATCCAGAGAAATGCTCATTCGGATTCGAAGAAGGAAAGTTCTTGGGTCACATTGTTGGAAAACAAAGCATCAAAGCCAACCCAAACAAAGTGAAAGCCGTCCTCGAAACCAAACCACCAAAAACCAGGAAAGAAGTCGAAAGTTTAAACGGGAAGCTTGCAGCCTTGAAGCGTTTTACCTCCAAGCTGGCTGAAAAGTCTCTACCCTTCTACAAAACGCTCAAGAATTGCTCTGATAAGAAGAACTTTAAATGGACCGATGAGGCTGAAGAAGCCTTCAACCAGATGAAACAACATCTTGCTTCCTTACCAGACATCACAGCTCCTGAAACAGGGGAACCAATTTCAGTCTATCTATCAATTGCTGAAGAGGCCATAAGTGCAGTCCTCATCATCGAACGAGACAAGGCTCAGGTACCTGTCTATTTCTTCAGTAAAACTCTAAAATTGGCTGAAACCAAATACCCCCTCTTGAAAAGCTGGCCTTAGCCCTAGTCCAAATAGCTAGAAGGCTTCGAAGGTATTTCCAAGCACATCCTATACAAGTGGTCACTGACCAACCTATTAAGAATGTGCTTGAAAAACCAGAAAATGCGGGAAGGCTGGCCAAATGGGCAGTGGAACTAGGTGAACAAAACATCACCTACGTCCCACGAAAGGCTATCAAAGCCCAAGTCTTGGCCGATTTCATCGTGGAAATCCTGAATCAAGCAATCACTGAAGTAAACACTACCACCACTGAACCTTCCAACCCTGAGGCCTGGAAGCTTTTTACCGATGGGGCTTCAAGTGTTGAAGGGTCAGGGGCAGGACTAATTTTGATCAACCCAGAAGGGTTGGAATTCACATATGCTCTCCGTTTTGATTTTCAGACCACCAATAACGAGGCTGAATACGAGGCACTAATAGCTGGCTTAAGGCTGGCTAAAGAAATGAAGGTTGAAAAGCTTGAAGTGTTCACAGATTTGTTGCTGGTCTCAAGCCAAGTGAATGATAGCTACATAGCTAAAGAGCCCAACATGAAAAAATACAGAGAAAAATCCAAGGAACTGATGAGTACCTTCCAAACATGCAACATCAAACAGATCCCCAGATCTCAAAACAAAAAGGCTGATGCCCTTAGTAAGCATGCATCTCTCACTTTCGCCCACCTTACCAAGAAGGTGCTGGTAGAAGTGTTGAAAGCTCCATCAATCGATGAATTGGAAGTTCAAGATGTAGTTACCGAAGAAGATCCAAACTAGATGACTCCCATCAAAAAGTTCCTTAAAAATGGTGAATTGCCCAATGATCAAGTAGAAGCCAAAAGGGTTGAGATCAAGGCAAGGCAGTACGTACTACAAGGAGAAACCCTTTACAAAAAGGGTTACCTTGCTCCCTTGCTAAGATGTGTTGGTCCTGAGCAAAGTAAGTACTTGATCAAAGAAATTCACGAAGGCATATGTGGAGCTCACTTTGGAGCTAGGTCGGTGGTTGCAAAGCTCTTGAACATGGGTATTTCTGGCCATCAATGCATCGTGATACAGCTGAACAGTTAAGGAAATGTGATGCTTGCCAGATTCATGCACCAATCCCAAAAAGTCCCAAACATGACTTGGTCCCAATAACCTCAGCATGGACATTACATAAATGGGGAATGGACATTGTTGGTCCATTTCCCCCAAGCAAGGGAGGAGTAAAATTCTTGCTGGTGGCAATAGATTATTTCACCAAATGGCCCGAGGTCAAACCACTTGCTAAGATCACGGGAAAGCAGGTCATTGACTTTGTTTAGGAGAATATCATTTGCCGTTACGGATTTCCGGGAGTACTTGTCACTGATTACGGGAGGCAATTTGCTGAGCAGCCTTTTAGCATTTGGTGTAAGGAATATAAGATCAACCAGGTTTTTAGCTCAGTGGCTTATCCGCAATCAAACGGTCAGGTTGAAAGGGCGAATAGAAGCATAGTGG